>JAULBX010028824.1:0-196743 GCA_032358255.1 Heterotrichella gracilis
TGGCGCCGCATGTGCAAGACTGACTGCTAATCTGGCTATTTTGCTGGAATGCATGTAACTAACTAACTAACTAACACAAGACATGGTTCCCATTGCCAGGTTTGAGCCTCGAGGAGGTGCAGGAGCTGTTCCATGCGCGGGTGCGTGGGGCCAAGCAAGGGGTGGGGACTGGCGTGGGGACTGAGGAGGGGGTGGATGGGGAAGAGGAGGCGCTAGTGCAGCCGGAGAGGGGAGAAACAAGGTGATGCAGGTGCTGCGCCCCAGCGCAAGGGGAACTGCGATCAAGCTGTACGCCATCCTGCATGCCATCCACCCCAGGTGGATGTTTTGGTGGGAACCACAGCAGGACAGGACTGATAAGAAGGGTGTAGGGATCTGTGTTGTTGCTGAGCAACAACATATAATTCTTATAGGTTGTTACTAGCACTGATTGGGTGTAGCAGGATAGAACAGCTGTAGCTCTACTGGGCCAGTGGCTGCGCACACTTGCATATTGCTCTTGGGTCTGATAAGATATTTTTATGTGCTGCTGTTATTTATGCTTGCAAGCTTTTGTGTCACTGCTCTTGGGTTGTGAGGTTTGTATGTCCCCCTCCCGACGCTTGCCAGACTTCATCTGATCATGGGAAATTGCACCTCATGGCTGTGCACGGGAGGCATCGCTTATGCCCCTTGTGGTGATCACTGCACGTAAAGTGCAGTCCTCACCAAAACTTGGAGGTATTAGTTATGCCAAAAGGTCCATAGCACCCAAAACAGCCCATGGGTGTATGGGCCCATGGGTTGCAACTGTCTGGGTTGGGGAAGCCCCAAAACCCTGGTGAGGGTTTTGGCCCTATCATGTGGCTGCGATCCAAAGTTATCTAGAGGCTCCACGTCATCGAATGACTCGAGTGCTCACCCCTAAATGAGCACGGCGAGCCTGATCGGCGGTGCCAGCCAGGCGTTTCTGCCCAAAGTTTTGGCTGGGACTGTCGTGGACACCCGCAGTCTTGCACTGGTTGCAACACGCCACATATCACTGCAGGGATTGCCAAACTTGGTATTGTATACCATCGCATCTAGAGTTTCAGTAACGACCCGCTGTGTGTAGTTGTCAAGTATGGAGCGCATTTCGCACCCACGGGCCGGGCCTGGGCCCGGCAGTAGTTTTACTGGCTCGCAATGCATGCATCGGAGCACTGGCAGCGCAGTTCGGCACCTGCAGCAGCCCGTCGCAGCTGCTGGTTTTGGTAAAGCGTGCGTCCATGGGTCTGCGCGGTGTAACGCCTGCCGTGGGGTGGTGGTAGTATGCAGCGTGGGTGACTCCCAGTGGCCCAGGGGTTCAAAGTCTCCCACTCGTCCGCGCAGCAGCAACGCGCCACCCGCAAACTTCTACAACCCCTCCCGCTCGACAGACACACAGGAGCTGCTCCAAGTGGAGCAGGTGCGTCGCTGGCAAGGCTGGACTGCCCATCTTTGCTGTTGTACGGACGCCATCTGGGTGCTGCATGCGTGGTGACTGCTTATGGGTGTGGGGCAAACTAAGATATTTTTCTAGGTTTAGTATCTCACCCAAAGGCCATACCTAGGGCATTCTACAGCGTTTCTTCTACACAAACAAAACGCTTTTCATGGTCATAGAGCCCACAGCATACCACTGGCTGCGTTCAGTTGTCAGCAGCAGCTCAGCCCCACTTGCTGAATGCCGTGCTTTGCTCCTTACCTGCAGGACCACACCCCAGTGGCCACAGTGCTCCCCCCACGTGACACCATCCTTCAGGGCGGCAGGTCCATGCTCAGCTTTGTCTCAGCATGGGACCAGCTCGCCCTGCGCCTGCCCCCCCATGCCGGCATGGGCCCAGCAGCCAACACCATACTCAACGCCCTCAAGCTGGCGGTAGCCAGCGCCTCCTCCCCTCCCTCCTCCCCTTCCTCCCCTGCCGGCAGCGGCATCACAGCGGCAGCCCTGGTGTTGGCCACCAAGCTCGCAGAGCTGAGTGGGGAGGGGGTACCCATTGATGCAGAGTCTATTGCTGCTGGGATCCTGTCAGAGGTGTATGACCAGGGGGCTGTGAGTGCAGCCCAGGTGGAGGCCAAGCTGGGTCCAGAGGTGGTGAGCCTGCTTGAGCATGTGCGGCGCGTGCGGCAGCTGCCGGACCGGGTGGACATGTATGACGACCAGAGCGCAAGGTGCGCACGCGTTGTCAGCAGGTTGCAGTTACTATGTTCGGGTATGGGTTGCGGGTGTACCTGTGACCACCCATGTGGCAAGGGTGGTATGAAGGTGGTGTCACGACCACACACTCCAATGCTGTCTGGGCACTCGGTACCTGCCCGCTGCCATTACTCGCTGCAACTTCTGCTCTTCACCCCCCGCAGCGCCCTGTATGCCCCAACTTGTATGACATTCCCAGACACTCCCAAAACTCCAAACCTTAACGCTGGATCCTACACCGCAGCGCCCTGCGCGAGCTGTGCCTCAACTTCTACGACACCCGCGCCATCGTGGTGGAGCTGACCGCGCGCGCGCAGGCGCTGGGCGCCATGGGGGCGCTACCTATGTATGCGCAGCAGCTGCTGGCACTCCAGTGCCTGCAGATCTACGCCCCGCTGGGCCACGCGGTGGGGCTGGGCGCGGTGGCGGCTGAGATGGAGGACAAGTGCTTCAAGGTACTTGCTGGCGTTGGGAATGGTTGTGGCACAGCGTTAGGGTCTGCATGCCGCTGGTGTTTTGACGGCTGTGCCGACGGGGATGGGATGCGCGCAACGCGCGGCCTATCCCTCCACAGCACTTGTTAACCAGCAGTCCAGAGGCAGATGGATATCGTGGCCGGCGATGAGATAAGCCTGCTGGGCGTAGGCCTGTTAGGATCTAGGGCTCAGCGCGCGAGCCTGTGCCTCATAAGTATGCAGTGACACTCTCTCTGCACCCCTCAATTTTCTCCCCTCCACCCGCAGGTGCTCTTCCCACAGTCCTACGCCGAGACCGCCGCCTGGCTGCGCACCGAGATGACAGTCACCTCAGACACCCTGGCGCGCTGCGGGGGCCAGCTGGAGCAGGCGCTGGATGCGAGCCCTCGCCTGCAGGAGCTGTGCGGTGGGACTGAGGTGCGGAAACTTTATGTGCTTGGGAAATTCTAAACCTGCTCAATGTGGGGGATCCTAGGGTGATCAGGAAACCCTAGCCTGTTTGGATTTGGGATGTTTGCAAGCGCTCGACCACCCTCCGCAAGTGGTTCTCCACCCACCTCCTGTTCACCACAATTTCCCCCTCCAGATCCGGTGCCGCACCAAGAGCCTGTTCAGCGTGATGAAGAAGCTGCTTCGCCTGGGCCAGACAAGCCAGGGCGGCAGGCGGCGCGAGGAGCTGTACGACCTCCTAGGCCTGCGCGTCATTGTGCACCCCCTGGAGGATAGCCCAGAGGGAGAGGCGGCTGCGGTGGAGGTGCGGATATACTTGGTCAAGTTGCCACCTTGCATGTGAAGATCGACAAGGAGACCCACTGTGGATGGGCTAGGCTAATCATTGGGCATATTCAAGATCTCAAGATTAGGAAAATGGGACAGTATTGGGGAGACTACAGGGACAGAATAGTCCTGCCTGGCGCCATGTGCACAGCCCTGCTAGCCTTGGTAGTTTGCAAACCCTGACCCTGACCCTCTCCCCCCTCTCCCTTCAGGCCTGCTACGTGGTCCAGTCCGTGATTGAGCAGATGTGGGACTCCACGCCCTCGCGCAGCAAGGACTACATCCGCAGCCCCAAGGCCAACGGCTACCAATCGCTGCACCTCACAGCCGAGGTCCCCAGCGTGACGGTGGAGGTGGAGGCGGGCGAGGGGGGGCACGTCAGCTTTGACAACGGGCTGGGGAGCGGCAGCGGCAGCCCTGACGGGGCGGTGCACATGGAGGTGCAGATCAGGACGCAACGTACGTGTGCCGTAAACCCTAAACCCTAGGGAATCAATGCAAGATCCTTAATAGCTTTATGCTGAATTGGCAGCCCTGATGGGCGATGCACATGGAGGAACAGTTCAGAACACAATGCACGATGAGTGAGTGAAGGGTGCGTTTGTTTATGACTTGCGGTGACAGGAAAAGGTGATCAATGGAATGCTGTGTGCATGTCTTGTGTGTGTCCTGCACTCGATACCGGTGCATGTGCTTTGGCATGCTTTGGTATGGTACAACTTTTTGCACCGGGCCGCCTTGCCATGCTCTCTTCCTGGCCCCCCTCCCCCCCACTTTCCTCTCCTTACCCACCCACCTCTCCACCCACCAGGCATGCACCATGAGGCTGAGTCAGGCGAGGCTGCGCACGCTGCCTACAAGGGCGGGCTGGCGGCCGACCAGGCGCGCTCCCTGCAGGCATGGATGAAGGCGCTGCAGGCGGGCAGGAGCAGCCTCCAGGTGGCAGCAGCAGAGCCCCGCCAGGTGGCGCAAGGGCGGGGCTGGGCATCCAGCGAGGCGGCGGCCGAGGAGCTGTTCAGGTAGGGAGGGAAAGCAACCCATGTGTAGGGTTTTGAGCGTCCAGCAGGCGCCTGGATGTATACCTGGTGTCATGACTTAGCTAGAGTCAGCTCCGCCTGCATTCTCCATTACCTCACTATGTCATTATCCCACTACGACATCCCACACACTTTCAACCCACCCAACCCTCTTCAAACACACAACTCACCCACCAACATTCCCACCTTCCCATCCCCAGGCATTTAGACCGCGACGGCAACGGCTGCCTGAGCCTCACTGAGCTGCGCAGCCTGCTGGGTGAGCTTGGCCAGGAGGGGCACGGGGCTGCTGAGCAGCTGATGGCGCTGGTGGATACCAATAACGATGAGGAGGTGTCGCTGCCAGAGTTTTTGGACTTCCAGAAGAAGGTAGGGTTCAAGAGTGTTGGACATGCATCTGTTGGGGAGGTGGGATTGGGGAGGTGGGAGGGGGAGTGTGATTGGACCTATTGCGAGGAGGTACGGTGGGTTGTAGTGATAGCCGTTTGCGCTGTGTAGTTTACTCCTTTTCGGTTGCTTTTCTGCAGCACTGCAAGCACATATTTTGTAGTTGCAGTTGCATACTGTTACATAGCAGTAAGTGTAAGCGTAAGCACATAGAATGAGCCTCTTGCCAGCGCATTGACCCACCTCAACAATACCTGCAGGCCAAGCTGCTGGAGGCCATCCCACACGTGGATGCCGACACAGTCAAGATGCTGCGGTCCGCCGACAACCCCACAGCCACCTCCAGCCGCGACGCCGCCCCTCAAGGGGCCCCACCACCACCACATGGGGGGGTATCCCGCCACGCTGTCATGGTCTCGTTGGTGGAATCCACTGCCGTGCTGGATAGCCCTGGTGGGACGGTGGCCGGCGGCGATTCGGGGGCCAGAAATGGCGATTTGGGGGCCAGAAGTGGCGCCAATGGGCTGCCTCCCGTGAGGGGTTTTGTGGGGTACAACGGGCACAGCAACGGGGCGGACCACGGCGCGAGCGCACTGCCAACCCTAGCGGAGGGTATCCAGCTGCTGGCGGACGAGGAGGGGGAGATTGCTACTACCGATGCAGAGCAAGACAGCAGCTCAGAAGAGGAGGACACCATCCCAGTGCACGAGCCCGCAGCCGACCCCTCCCTCGCCACAGACAACGACCCCGCGCAGCAGCCCGAGTCCTCCCCTGCGTCCTCCACCGCTCCCCTTGGGGAGCCCACCCCTGGGCCCAGCAGTGAGGCAGGGAGGGTGGGTGCGGAGGCGGGAGGGGAGGAGGTGTCGATGGTGCCACCGCCGGTGCTGGCGGCCAAGCCAGCTCCTGCGCCCCCACCCGTCAGGATGGTCCCCCGCCGCCAGCAGGTGCCAGCGGAGGGGGTGACCTTCCCTGAGGATGACCTAGAGGTGAGTAGCAGGCCAAGTTTAGGGTCTGGTTGTTGGCGTAGTTTGTCATTTACATGCGCTGATTTCAGGACAGCAGGGCTAGCAATCACCCTTGCACAGGTTGCGCCTTGCACAGGATACACTGCGCTCAATGGTCAGTGCAGCGTTGCAATGGTAGCATCGCCACCGCATGTCACATCCATCCTGTTCCATCTCAGTGAAAGTAGCACATGCGTAGGTGTTCTCCCCACCCCCAATCATGAGAATATGAACAAGCCCAACCCATATTGTCCTGCTTTCTTTCAGGAGCCGGTCAGCGAGTCCCCATCCCAGGGAGCCATGGAGCGCCTGCTGTCCCTGTGGGATTTCGATTTTGGCAACAACACCGTTCGCACCTCCCGCCAAAAGCTTGAGAAGTGGATGCTGGTGCCGGTGCACCCAGATCAGCACGTGGTCCGCGATGCTGATGGTGCGCAACGCATACGCCCTGAGCATACCATTGTGTTGAAATGAAGCAACAAAATGAAGCAACATTCTTGAATGGTGTTATAGGTGTACCCAGGGAATGGCACCACTCTATTTGCCCACCTCTCATTCCCAACCCCCATTTGCTCAATCCGACCTCCCACTCCCCTCCGCCACTATCCTCGCCCCACCTCCACCCCCCCACAGGCGCCCCCCTGGCCACCAACGCCGCCATCATCCCCCAGTTTGGCGCATGCGTGGTGGGCGCGCTCGCCAACCGCGACTGCGACGCCGTGCTCGACCTACCCACCATCTCGGGCCGACACGCGCGCCTGGAGATCCGCAACCGGGGCAGAAAGCCCTGCTTGTACCTCACCGACCTGGGGTCCACAAACGGCACATTTGTCAACCGGGGGAAATTGGTCCCCTTCAAGGACATGCGCCTGTACCCCGGGGATGTGGTGGCATTTGCAGACATTTCCATCAGGTTCCAGGTGGTGGCGGTGACGGATGATCGAGAGTGGCCGAGTGCGGTGGAGACCGCGCTGCGCATGGCGCCGATGGATCTGCCGGCCAAGGGGGGCGTGTACGCTGACGTGGCGCAGCGCGCGGGGGAGCTGGTGCGCGTGGGCGACTTCGCCTCTGCCCGCAGGCTGCTGCAGCTGGAGGTGGCTGTGCGGAGCGATGACCCGGGGCTGTGGGCGCAGGTGGGGCTTGGGTCATGTGGTTCAGGGTTCAGGGTTTAGGGTCAGGCGCAGGTCGGGAGGCAACAGTGTTTGGTTTGTGCGAGTGTTGTGCCTTTGCTACACATTCGTTTGATCTTGGCAGAGCAGCATTCATGTAGCAGTTTGTGGTGCTCTCCCTGGCATCAGAGCACCCCTGGATTGCCCAGAAAGTACAGCAGCAAACACTTGCATCCCTCAACCCCACACCTGATCGCCTCACTCCCCAACCCACCCACCCACCCCTTTTCCCCCATCCACAGCTCGCCAACCTGGAGCGCCGCATGGCCAAGCGCAACATGGGCGGCCGCTTCGCCTCGGCTCGCGCCTACTACCGCGCCGCCATTGAGCTGTTCCGCGAGCAGACGCGCGCGGTGGGCCGCGCCACCAACCCCGCGCGCAAGAACATGGTGCGCGCGCTGCGCAGCTGGGGCGCCATGGAGTTTGCGCTACGCAACGAGCAGAGCGCGCGCACGCTGTTCCAGTGGAGCGTGGACCAGGCGCGCATCGTGGTGCGCGAGGATCTGGAGAGCGCGGGCGGGGTGAAGACGCTGTTCACCTGGGCCCACAAGGAGTGGAAGAGCGGGAACGTGCCAAAGGTGGGTGGCGGGTCGGGGGCGGGGGGCGCTGGTTGGTGGTGGGAGGGCGGGATGGTGGTGGAGGGGGCCAGAGGCCAGGTGTAGAGTGTGCTGCAGAACCCTGAGATTGTGGCAAAGGAGGGTGATGGGTTGGTGTCCCTTTCCCTCACCACCCACCACCTCTCCTTGTAAAATAATACATCTAGCCGAAATCCAACCCCAACACAAACATTAGACCCTAGCAAAACCCTAACCAAAACCCTTCCCCGCAGGCGCGCGAGCTGCTCCTGGAGGCCGAGGCCGCCTCCCCCGACAACCACGTGGTGCTGTGCCTCATGGGCACCATCGCAGCCGCCGACAACCAGCTGGCGGCCGCGCGCGAGTACTTCCAGCGCGCCTGCGATGCCGACCCCAGCTACGAGAGCGCGCTCCAGGCGTGGGGCAGGCTGGAGGCGCAGCACGGGAACGTGCGCAAGGCGCGGCAGCTGTTCACCAAGGGGATCAGGCTCAACCCTCGGAGCGTGTACCTGCTGCAGGTACGGGCTCGGGGTTAAGGGTTTAGCGGTTAGGGTTAAAGGCTGTGGTGCGGTGAAGCAGGGACCTGCACTAATGGGCACACAGCTTGAGTCCAGGAGCGTGGGCTTGGTGCAGGCTTTGGGGTATGGTTCCCAGATTACCCCCTGAGGCTGTCAAAAAGGATGGTGGTACCAGGAGTGTTCCAGCAGCAACGAGGGAGAAACGAAAAAGGCATACTCAACATGGCATGATGGCTTGGTCAAGAACAACCAGAAGTAAAAGTAACATTGCGCCACTGCTGCAGGCATGGGCGGTTGCGGAGTCCAGCGCTGGTCACTACCAGGCTGCGCGGGAGCTGTTCGAGCGTGCAACGCAGCTGGCCCCGCGCAGCGCGCCCTGCTGGCACGCATGGGGCATGATGGAGGAGGAGGCCGGCGACCTGGACAGCGCCCGCGAGCTACTGCTCACCGCACTCAGGCTGGGGCGCACCAACGTGCTGACGCTGAGTGCCCTGGGCAACCTGGAGCGCCAGGAGGGCAACTGGGATGAGGCCAGGCTGTACCTCACCAAGGCGCTGGCGCTGGACGCGCGGCACGCGCCCTCCATACAGGTGTGAGCCAGGGTAGTATTGGGGTGTAGGGTTTAGGGTTTGGTGGGGACACTGCCGATGGCCTCCATTGATACGTTGCTCATTTGCATGCGGTGGCTGCTTTGGTTACCTAAACACACCATGTGAGATGAACGTGCCGTGGCGCCTACGCAAATGGTTGTAAACAACCATGCAACCTACTTTCCCCGCTGTCCACTATTGCCCTCCGCCCTACTCTGTAATCATCCTCCCCGCCCTAATCCTCGTCATTTGTCTCCGTCCTCCTCCTAAACTGTTATCCTCAGCCCTAATTTTGAACCATTTGCTGTGCAGGAGCTGGCGTACGTGGAGGACAGCCTGGGCAACCGCAAGGAGGCGGCCAAGCTGTTCCGCGCAGCTGCGCGCATCAACATGATGCACACAGTGCGGTTGCCCTCGTCTTCCTGAACCCTGCACATAGCCGAGCATGCCCGCACAGCGTGTGGAGCGAGGGGGCGTTGCTGCTGGTCGGGCCACTGCGTGAGTGGGCCGGGTGGAGGCATGTCAGTGGTGGATGTGAGGTGTCCTCTTTTGGAGCAGCCTTTGGGATTTTGGATATTTTTGGGGGGAGTTTGGAGGTCGTTGAGGGTGATTTGGCTATTGAGATGGGTGGGTTGCTGTCCAGTAGACCATACTGATAGTGTACAAGTATGCTGGTTAATGACTGCCATTTGACAAATGATTTGGCCCTTGGAACTTGGCAGGGATTTGTATCCACTGGCTGGGGTTGCTGGGATGAATGGCAGGGCGTCTTTTTTTCACTGTGTACTTTTACTGCCACATTCTTTGGTTTTGGAGGGGAAGACCTCACGGGCAGATGATTGCATTGCGTGTCAGTTGCCAGCAGTGCTGGATTTTTTCCTGGTCAGGCTTCGGCCTCTCCAGTTGTACATTGCACTGTCTACGTGACATTGGATGTGTGGGGTGTGCATGCTCACGGCAGGGCTGCAGCTTGGGACAGCGGTATTATCTGTTTCAGGATTCATGCAAAGAAATAGCATTGCATAGGCGAAATGGATCAAACTTTGCACATGCACGAGTATTACTTAAAACGTATGCTTCATGGGGTTGCACTGATTCAGGAGCTGCAGCAGGTGATTGCATTGTCTCTCTTGGTATACCATTTTCTTCGAGCTACGCAATGGCTGTATATTTTTGCCAGTAGCACTCTTAAGAGTTTGGTTTTAATTAATGTTACAGTTGGTGGTTGGAGTGCATTCACAGTGTGGCCGTTTCACATACGTATTACTGCGTATAATACACAAGGGTACTAGGTACTAATGCCCCCCAGAACGTACAGATGATTGATTCTTAATTTCAAATTTGACTGCAGCGGTGGATGAGCCGCCAATTACCAGGTTTGCCTGGCAATGAGTTTATACGGTAGGATTAGCAGCCGGATAGGGCTCGCATGAATGTACACCATACATCGAATATGTGATATCAAGTCACTGTGAGGATTTTGGGAGTGACTCCCATGCACTGTAACTTGGCGAAACGGTTCCATTCAAGAATCTTACATTGTCAACTATGCCCTTTCAGTGCAAAATGTGATGACATTGTCATGTGCGTCACAATTCAATGCAAAACAATTAATGTACACGGGTGACCCTGGTGCAGGAGAATGCACAATCGTCCTTAAGCAACCACGTGCTGTCACAGTGCTGTGTACAGTGAACAAACTTTGTCTCATGCACTGCCTCCTGCTTCACTGCACTACATGTATACGCGGCCACTGCACTTCAAGTACCCACAGCAATCAATTCTACAGTTCATATACATTCATGAATCAGGGTGCATCGCAACTTGCATTGGCATGCTATGCGGCACTGCGGCGGCACCCTTTGAAAAGGAGATCAACCACAAACTAAGAAACTGGCAGCCATCAAAGACCCGGACCATACGTAATCCAGCCACATCCAGAGGCATGAAAATCTGCAGCCGCTGGGCTAAAGCTCTAAAGAGTTTGCTGTACCCAACGGCTGCACTAAGGACCACTACATAACATACAGTGATTGTCTGCAAGCCCTCTATTGTACTGCCCCAGCCCCTCTGTATGATATGCTGCTGCCAGCGGTGCACTGGTAGGACAGCATCCGCCTCAAAACATCAACCAAGAGAAAAAGGGATCAATCGCCACTCCACCACAAAAAGGGCGCCTACCCTGCTCCACCCCACGCCTCCCACGCCTCGATGCCACCCCCGGCGGTTCACACCCCCATACACATGCATGCGCCCCTTCACCCTCCCTTCTGCTTGTGCCACTTGAAGGGTAGGGTCCCTAAATACTAAACCCCAGAACCCTGACTTGCCCAACGCCACTACGAGTCTGAAATGTCCTTCTGCAGGCGCTGCTGCAGGGCGTCGGCCTCGTCGCTCCTGCCCTGGATCTGCAGCTTGACTATCTTCATGTGCATGACCATGAATGGGTGGTCCCTGATGCGCGCAGCCGCCTTGTAGTCCTCCTCCTTGAGCGCAACCTCCATCTCACGCTTCAGGCGTTTGATGGTCTCGGGGTCGTCAGGCCTGTCAAGGGCATGAACATGTATGGTCACTGGGTGATATGCACATGTAGGGACATGCATCTCACATCATGACTGCAGTTACTGTGATTTACCAATATAGGGACGTGCGTGCGCATCACAATGTGTGTTACCTGCAGTTGAGATGTTCACACAATCAAGGGGAGGGTTGCATTTAACAATATCATGCTGAACCCCCTTGTGCCATACCATTGTACACCAGTCCAATTCTGGATGAACTCGAATAGCTGGAAGATCACACGTTATATACCCAGTGCTCTAGAACCGCCATGCTTTGGGCATGCAACCTAGCAATCTCATATATATGGCAGCCAAATACTACAGATAACCCCCTCACCAAGACAATAAATAGGGCGAGTGCCAGGATTGATCGCGCACCTGATTGTGGTCAGCAGCGAGGTCCCTGTGAGCTCGGTTAAGGGTGAGTCCCTCCCCGAGGCAGTGGCCATCGGCTCCATGCCCAAGTCCATGGTGGCACCCGCGGCCTGCGCCTGCTCAGCCATGCGCATGAGGTCCCGAATGATGGCAGAGTTGGCGTCCCACACGTCCCGCTGGACAAAGATGGGCGCACCGGCCTGCAGGTGGTTTAGGGTTTAGGGTTTAATATGAGCGAAAGGGTTCTGGGGTGGGTGTCTGGAACCCACTAATATGTGTATGCAAATCGTCCATGATTGTAGCAACTTTTCCTCCAAAAATGGTGGATGATTTTTATTGTTTCGTTCCTACTCTTCAGCATGCCCTTGGGCGGTGAACGCTTGTCATTGCGGGTGCGCAAGGTTGAAGAGGGGGACGGTGCGGCGTCTCACAATTGCGCATCAAGAAGTGCCCAGCCACGGCGCATGGGGTTACCTGTCCCCCACAGTCACATGGTCCAGACCTTGCCGTGCAGCGCGCGCATTGATGGACAGCCAGCACCCTAAACCCTAAACTCAAAACCCTACACCCAAAGTTGGCTTTGCTGGGCAGCGCGCACCTTGATGGGCAGCCAGCATCCTGAACCCTACACCCTAAATCGACGTTGCAACGCATTGCGCACCTTGATGGACAGCCAGCACCCGTCTGACGGCCGACAGTCGCAGTCCCACACCTCCGCCCCCGTCTCCGCGTCCCCAAAGTACAGCCTGCCTATGTACACCATGTCCCGCAGCTCGATGATGGCCACGCGCAGCAGGCGCCAGTCGCGCCTGCTGATGTCCTGGCCACGCTCCAGGATCTGCGGGGGAGGCGGGTTCAGGGCTGGGTGGCGAGCGCTGTCAAGGGGTGTGTGGGCTGACAGGCCTTGAAAATGGAAGAGTAGATGTGCGTGTTATTGTGAGGGTGGCGGGTAATGCATTCACTTTTATTTTATTAATGGGTTTCACGTCGAGCTACGGGGTGATACCGCCTGCTGCACAGGCAAGGGTAAACCTAGTGATTAGTATTATCGTATTTAGCTACATGGCCTGCTTTGCAATACATGATACCAGATCATGTATAATTTTATGCATAATACACATACCGACCACATCAGGTCCAGCGCCATGGGCCTCGTGGAGGGGTTGTTCTGTAGGAGGTCGGCGATGCAGCGCAGGGTGTCGCCGCCCACCGCCAGCACCAGCGCTCGCTCGTCCTCCTCAGCCACGCTCCCTTCCTGGGTAAGGACCAGGTTCCCTATAATAAAACCAGTTGTAGTTATTTATAAGGTATTTAGGATGGCTTTTTAAAATCTCCTCTGTATGTGCTGTCATTTACCACCAGGTACCTAGAACGTTCTCTGCATGGCAAGTTAGCACAGTTGGCCCTGCAGGCTGAAAATGAACCAGCAAGTGTTTGCAGCAAGTGTTTTGTGCTCCTGTAGTGCCTGCACTGCACCACAAACAGCGGATGGCGCACCGTTGTATGATCCCATGAGCCCGGTAGTAGCTTGGACAAGGCGGAGGTTCACCCTGTCACAACGGGAAATTGTTTCTGCACCCAATCAATGCCGGACATAGCACGCATCACTCGCCACTTCCTGAAGGCAGTGCCAGGTTGGGGTGGCAGAGAGAGATACAAGAGTTCCACTGCCTCAACTTCATACCATAAACAATGGCAATCCATTAACAAAAAACGGGTTCTAGGTGGTTTGCGATCCATTCAAACCTGAGCCCCAATTTGCTAGGTCTAAGACCGGGGTCCTAGAATCACCCACAACAACTTAAGGCCATATACCTGTAGTAGTCATCCTCGTCGAAGTAGTACGGCTCATATCCTGCAAGCGTGATGAAAGCATTTTGGTACACGTCAGCACGTATCGGCGGTGCCAACTGTGCACCGATGGCGATGACATGGGTCGAGTCAACAAGTACTGGCCATGGCCCAGATGCATGCATATACAGTCAAGGTAACCGAGCCAGCAACATACAGACGTTGTTCAGCAATGCATTTCTTGCCACACATACCAGCCCTTGTTGTGACGGTGGTTTTCCTTCCGGCCCTGACTTTTGCAACCTGTGGGGTGCAGTGGGCGATGCTGTTTCCCGCGCTACACCGCCTAGGCAACTGGCCAGCCCTGCGCGTTCCTTGCCAGCCCTGCGCACAGTTGTACGTGTGTTTGCCTCTGCCGACGGGTGTGGTGGAAGCCATCAGCCCGTGCACTGCCCCTTGCTGCATCGTGTGTTCAAAACACAAGCGGGTTCAAAACCTCGCGAGCGTCAAACAGTGTGTCAAGTAAGGCTGACTGCTGTGCTTCACGAGCCTCTCAGGCGCACAACATCGCCCTTCAAGCGACACAAAACGGGCAACGGTGGGACACAGGCAACTGCTTTCTTCTTGTTTGTTCAAAGATATACTATCCTCACACCTTCTTGCAAACTCCTCGAGCGCCAACCCTAGGGTTTTTGCACCCACAACCCTCTCAACTTGAGTCTCAAGAGATTCTTTGTTGCACGAGGTGCAAACTCATACGAAGGCGTACGCAAGCCCTGCAGTACCCAATTTATTGACAGCGACAAATTGCGCCTGTTATGCGGCTTCACCCCATGCAGGACCCACATGCATGCATGCGACTTAGCAAATGAATGCATATAAAGGATATGTCTTCAAGACGTAGTACATTGGTGAAGCCGGCTCCGCGAGTCTTGTGAAAATTTGAATATGATATCTAAGACTGCGTATATATGCGGTGGTCTCATTGCTCGTTCCTGTCTGTAGCCTTACCTGCCTTACTGGGCGGCATCTCTCTCTAGTGCGTTGCTGGGGTTTATGACATGCAGACGGTCCACAGCGTGTCTTGTGCCGGCAGCACTTTCCGTTCTCCGCCGTTGGGTAGAAGGAATGAGCTGACGTACCACTGGAAACATTCCAAAGGTGCGTGCAAACTTGCAGTTAAAGTGTCCGTTGGTTCTGCAACAGTTTGGTCGAACGTTTGCCCCGTGCTGGTGTAGGATACAAGCCCAGCCCAGCACCACCGCCCCTGGAAGTGTTGTGGAAATTTCATACCATGTTCTTGCAACGGCCTGGGACGCACGAGAGGTCGGTCATTTGCCGGAGCCATGGTGCTGGTGCCAGCATAACCTCCACTGGAGTATCTGGGGCGGGCGAGGTGTTGAAGAAGCGCCCCAACCCACGCTGGAGGCTGCGTTTGAGGTCTCCACACGATGCAGAAATAGCTGCAATAGCTGTGCCCTCTCTGTTCACCCTGCTGCTGGAGCCCCTGATGTCCCTGGCCGATACCGCAATTGTAGGTGGGTTGGGGGGGCCACACCTGTGGGACCAACTTCAAGCCGTTTTCATGCTGTTGTACTTTTGTGTGCTGTCATTCCTTGCAGAATCCCATCATTGCAGCCATGTGTGCATGCACCTGGTGTTAGAATGCTTCTTGTTTCTGACGCCCATACTGCAGGTGGGCTGGGAGCCAACGCATTGGCGGGTGTGGGACTCAGCATTTACATTTTCGGCATGACAAACATCCTCTTCACGTTCCTCATGGCGGTGACAACCCCTGCCATTGCAGCAGCGGTGACAAAGGGTGATACTGCAGAGGTTTGTGTTGGTGCTGATTGCCGCAAAAGCGCGTATTTCTTGGACCGTTTGTACTACCAGACGCAAGAGAATTTGCAAAGGCAATGTCCGTGTGCAGGCAGCAAGGGTCACAGCCAGGGGCGTGTGGGTTGGCGGTGTCTGTGGAGTTGTCCTGATGGTTGCCCTGTGGCTGTTCACCCCCGCGGCTCTCCACATATTGGGTGCGCAACCTGACATCGCAGGTGGGTGTACACCTCCCAAGATTTCTCTGTCCCTAGTGCTGTTGCCTGCTGGCATCAATGACCCTCGTCAGCATCCATCAAGTTCTAATGCATGGTGTGTGTAAATGTGACTACATCATATGATTTTATTTGTGCATTTATAATTTGTTACTATGTATTGTGTATCAGATAACACATGCGTCGGCAGCAGTGATGCAAGTATGTCTATTGGTGCAGGGCACGCACTGGCGTTCACCCGCGCGAGGTGCTTTGGCTTCCCAGCCAGCTTCCTCATGTTTGTGGCAGCGGGCACCTTCCGGGGTTGCAGGGATGCGCGCACGCCAGCCATCATCGGTGCCGGTGCCGTTGTGCTCAATCTGGTGCTGGACCTCTTCTTTGTGTTGGTGCTCAAACAAGGCGTGGCAGGGGCCGCGTTGGCCACCACCGTCTCCCAGTACGCCAACGCAGGGTTGGCCTTTGCGGTACTGGCCAGGAGGCAGCTGTTTTCCATCGCAGCGGTGGTGCATGTGCCGCGGCGGGCAGATGTGCTACCCCTGCTTGGCGCGGGGTTTGCGCTGCAGATGCGAAACCTTTCGGTGGCCACCATGATGCTGTATGCCACCACACAAGCCATGCACATCAGCAGTGCGGCGCTGGCAGCGCACGAGATCCTGCGCCAGCTGTGGTACACATCATCCTATATCCATGCCGCATGCAGCGTGGCAGCGCAGTCTTTGATCGCTACTTACCTGGGGAGGGGGGATCCCACCACAGCACGGGTGATGTGCCATCGTCTGATGGAGACTGGCTGCTTTGTGGGACTGGTGCTGGCAGGGCTTGGGTTTTGGCAGCAGAACGCCATCCCTGGCATTTTCATCAGGGATGGGGATGTCATTGGCCTGGTTGGGAGCTGTCTGCCACTCGTGCTGGCATTGCTCCCTGTTGATGGTATGGAGAAGGCATTGGAGGGGAGCCTGTTGGGAGCCTCAGAGTTGAAGTGGGTGGCTCGCAATACTGTGGTCACGTCAGTGTTCTGCTTTGCAGTGCTGTGGTGGAGTGGCAGGGCACAGCTTGGCCTGCTGGGCATATGGAGCGGTGTACGATTGATAAGCATAGGCAGGCTTGTGGGTGGTTGGGCCAGGATTAACGCCAAGTCATGCCCATTGTATTCAGCTGTCTGAGGGTGACATGCTTTGCGAGTGGCGGGGTTTGTTGCCAAAGTGGCGGCAGGCAATGATGTTGTGAATGGCGACCCAACTTTGGTGAATGTAACAGCAACCTCAGTCTATGCAGGCAGATTGATCTAATCAGCTCAAGAACAACAGTTCACAATTGATGATTAGGGATTAGGGTTGGGCTTAGGGTTATATCTGTCACTGGGTGGGCACTGGAGTTGACTGGCATAGTGGGTGGGCAAACATAAGCATATGCATGCTAATAACAGTTGCACTGGTAACCAGTCGCAACCTGGCCCTGCGAAGTGTTTCTTGCCCGATACTGCCAGGTTCAACACCGCCGTTCAGCTGATCTGAGCCTGTTGACCACACGCACGCTCCAGACGATGGCAGGGCTCTGATCGCCAACACTGCTGCAGCAATCCACAATCTCCAACACGATGGGGGTGGTGCGGGCCTTGCAACGGCATGCAAGCCTGTTCAGACCACTTTTAGAAGCAGGTGGTGCTTGCACATCGACGTGCCAGCTCGCTGTCTCGAACAGGTGCGTGCTGGCCTAGTGGTAGGGTAATTGACCATCGCTCTGACTTCAGGAAAGGTGTGCGCTGCCACACAACACCAATGGCCTCACACCTGAACTTTGTTGCAGCTCGTACACTGCCGTGTCTTACGGAAGCAGGCAAAGGTCCGTATGGAACCTCCTTGCATGGCAACGTGCCAGAGCTTTCAGCAGTTTGCCACCCCATCAGGTAAGCAACTTATGAAGCAAGCAGTGGTTTTAAAGCAAGTCACAGTTCTGCAGACAGCCTTGCACTGTGTTTTGTTAAGAAGCACACTCCGTCCTCCTGGAGAAAAGTGGCACTTGCATCCGTGGTGACACCCACTGCATGCACCCACGTACCTCCGCTATGTCTTGTTGCAGGAGCTGCAGATGCCTGCACTCTCGCCAACCATGTCACATGGCAACATTGCTGAGTGGAAAGTGAAGGAGGGCGACGAGATCGCTCCGGGTGACGTACTGGCAGAGATCGAGACCGACAAGGCGACGCTGTCATGGGAGAACCAGGACGATGGCTTCATAGCCAAGCTGCTGTACCCTCCTGGGGCCAAGGATGTTCCTGTGAACGCCCCTGTGGCTTTGCTAGTAGAGAGTGCGGAGGACGTTGCTGCCTTCAAGGACTACACACCGGGTGGTACCAAGCAGCCCGCACCTCCAGCATCCACCTCAGGTGTGGTGGCCGCTACCATGCCAGGCTCCCATTGCCCGCACCCTTCAAGTGCCCACCTGCATGGCTTGAACTTGCAAAAAAACGCTGTCGTATCCAACTGCCATGTTTGGTTGTAACACTCCAACTGCTGGGTTGTTGACACCCCTTCTGCCCCGACAGGCCAAGCCCAACAGGCACCACCACCCGCTGCAGCCAGCACCTCCAGCAGCCTTCCCGCAGGCGCAAAGCTGATGGAGATGCCCGCCCTCAGCCCCACCATGTCCCAAGGCAACCTGGCAGCCTGGCACGTCAAGGTCGGGGATGAAATCGCTCCCGGGGATGTGCTTGCTGACGTGGAGACCGACAAAGCCACGCTGGCGTGGGAGAACCAGGAAGATGGGTTCATTGGGAAGCTGCTTGTGCCTGCGGGGTCCAAGGATGTGGCGGTGGGTGCGCCATTGGCTGTGCTGGTGGAGAATGCAGAGGATGTGGCCAAAGTGAAGGACTTTGAGCTGGGGGGCGCTAGCGAGGCTGCACCTGCAACCACATCGGCTGAGACTGAAGCCACGCCAGGTAAAGAACCATCACTTCCATCACATGCAGCTGCGGGGGGCTTATATTTTAACAACCGCACGTGTATAATTGCATCTGCGCATTCACCCACAGCAGCGGTGCCTGCATGGCTTGAGCATGAGCATGGGATGCGCTTGAGTGTATTGATCTAGGCTTGAGATGTTGTCATTGCACTTCCTCTGCTCATGGCAGTTCCATGAAAGCATGGCACATTCATTTGCTTAGAGCAGGGGATTCATGTTTGTGTTGCATGCCATGCAGCAGCTGCAGCTCCCAGTGGGCCCAAGGTGGAGGTCAACTCGCGGATGGGGCCAACAGCGCGGATACTGCTGCAATCCAGCGGGATCCCGATTTCTGCGGTGACCCCCACGGGCCCCAACGGCATCATCACCAAGGGCGACGTGCTGGCAGCCATTGCATCAGGTGCGCAGGGCTACCCATGTGACTCGGCTCACTATCCTCATGCTGTGGTGCATGCGATGGCATGTTCGTATTGTTGGCGGCATACAGCACCTAGTCATTAATTGGTTGGAGCATGCCGCATGAGGTCCATGCGGTGCATGGGGTGCGAAACAGCACGTCTGACTGTTGGCCTTGTGTCCACGGTGATCCACGTGACCACCGGTGTGCATGTTCCAATCTGCTCACTCAAGTGATGGGTTCATCCCTTGCCACAGGGGCCAAGGCGCCAGCTCCTGCAGCGGCTCCCGCAGCACCAGCAGCTGCAGCCACCAAACAGCCCAAGGCCGCCGCCCCCGCCCCTGCACAGCCCAAGGCCGCAGCGCCTGCGCCGCCAAAGCCGGCGGCGCCTGTGCCCGGCCAAAGCTACGTGGACATCCCCAACTCCCAGATCAGGAAGATCATTGCCTCGCGGCTGCTTGAGTCCAAGACCAGCATCCCGCACCTGTATGTGGCTGGGGCCGCTGAGCTGGACGCGCTGAGCGAGGTTCGGGCGCAGATGAAAAGCCAAGGGACCAAGGTATGTGCTTGCCCATGATACACATGGACAAAAAATGGATGATATCATAATAAAGGAGGAAGGCCGAGCTAAATACATGGGCTAACATCTCGGGACTCATACATATGTCTATTTTCATTTTTACCTTTAATTTATCATTATATTTCTTTATCATTATTATGGTATCAATCATTATCAGTTATACACCAATAATTATCTATTATGATTATGGTATCAACCTCCATTTGCCCTGCAATGGCCTACCAAGTTACACGGATACCAGCTGCACCCTTTGGGAACCACAGCGTACAAACTGGCAGGGACAGCATCCCACCCCACAAATACAAAACACTGCAACTGGAGATTGACCCGCCATTGGCTGCCCCCACGCAGGTCTCTGTCAACGACTTTGTCATCAAGGCAGTGGCCCTGGCCCTGGCGGAGGTCCCCGAGGCCAACGCCATGTGGGACGCCCAATCAGGCGCCACCAAGCCATCACCCAGCGTGGACATCTCCATTGCGGTGGCCACCGACCGAGGCCTGGTCACCCCCATCGTCAAGGCCGCCAATACCAAGTCGCTGCTGGCCATTTCCGCGGAGATCAAGGATCTGGCGGGCCGCGCACGTGCCAACAAGCTCAAGCCGGAGGAGTTCATGGGGGGCTCGTTCAGCATCTCGAACCTGGGTGAGTGCCCTGCAATGTGCCTAGTACCTGGACTCTGCCACCACTCAAAGCTGTTTTCCACACCAGTCTACTCCACCCCATGTGGCTTGTTTATCCAAGCGCATCCGCTGCAGCATCGGTTGCTGCATTCGCATGCGCACGTACTTCATCATGTGACAAATGTGCATGGACTGGCTGCACAGCGCCGTACGTACAACTAACAACTCCTTGGACTCGTCTGTATGCAGGCATGTTTGGCATCGACCGATTCTACGCCATCATCAACCCTCCCCAGGCATGCATCATGGCGGTGGGGGGAGCCACGCAGAAGCTGGTCATGCGTGATGGCAAGCCAGTGGCTGTGTCAGAGATGCAGGTCACCATCTCTGCAGACAACCGGGTGTATGACGGGGAGGTGGCATCCAAGTTCCTGAATGCCTTTAAGGCAAACATCGAGAACCCACTGAAGCTGTTGATGTGAGGTGATCCCAGGCGGAAGTTTGGGATTTAAAATTTGGTGGGGTGGAGTAGAAATGGGAGACTGGTTCTTATTGAGCCTTGGAGAGATTGGTTGCTACATTGAAAACTGTGTGAGTACGGTAGTAGAGCTAGGGCTAGTCTCATTTGTAGGGCTTGGCAGGGCCAGCACCACAGGTGGCGGCCTCATGAGCGCCATAGGCATGGTTGTCCTGGTGTAAGCTCGCTTGCCAGCAGGTGGTGCAGGTCGGCACTGGTGCATTGTGCGGTGACGCAGCCTAATTGGTTAAGTATTGACAGCACTAGGTAGGAATTTAGTGTAAACTTCTGCAAGACCAGTTTGGGCACTTTGAATCTGCTTGCAATGCCCATTAGGCGATTATAATGGATGCTTCTGATTATCCAGTTCATGACCAATAACGGGTATGTTGGGCCCATTAGCCCTATCCAAGGCATTCCCTGAACCTTGGCGGCCTGATTTGGTAGGGGTATTGATTGGCGTTGCCATGCAATGCGCTTAGTCATTGGTGCAGTGGCCCATGCATGGCATGACCCTCAACAAGTTGCTGATACTAACTCAGGGCAAAGAGAGAAGGAGACCACAATCCAGAGAAGGAGACAACAGATGTGTGCAGTGGCCAGCTTTGCTGCTGGACAAACTAAAATCATCCACATCCGTTTTGCCAGCCAGTCACCACACAAAATTGGTGCCGTGCATATCACTCGCGGATACCATTGCTGTCATGTTGCAAACAAACTATCAATATCACTACGCAGCGGTGGCGCCTGCAGAAGCTTTCTCCGCACGTCCAGTGTTGCCTGAGAATAACACAGCCGACACACAGTTCAGTCTGAGCGTTACTTCACATGACCGTGTCTTGGCGGCACTGACGGACACTGGCTTCATTCGCTCACTTTGTGGTGGAGCTCTGTGGTGGTCTGCGGATTGCAAGGAGTCACCTGCACTGGGCTTTGAGGTGTTACCAGACAGTGCAACCCTATGAAGAAAGCCCAGGTACGCGCTGCCCATTGCCGATAGTATGCTGGCACCATTGTTGGGGCGTCATAAGTCATTGGAAACCTGCATGCCACCGATTCGCCCACCACGGCTAGCTTCCACCTCAGCCGCCGTGAGCAGGACTTGAACTCTTGACACTCTTTGAAGGCATGGAGAGCCGATCTGTAGCTCTAAAGCGTGATGGTGACGTAGTGGGCGGTGTCAGGCAGCTGGCCCATCTATATGAGCCAGGGTGTACTTTCCAGGATACCAACCCAAGTGTTACCTGGCTCGGCGTTCCTTATCAGGCTTAGATACTAATTCTTGTTGTGAAAACCCTGTCGTTAGATTTGAACGGGGTTGATAGCTTGCAACCCTACTACCCATCTCCCCCCAGTAGGAGATGGTGTGACTCATTGCTTGTGAGTGGTGTGGGTGGGTTGTAGGCAGTCTGTTTCGTTCAGCGACTAAATTCACAACCCTTGCAAAACTTTTGATTGCCTTGATCCTCTCGTGACCTGTTGCACCTAATGGGTATTCTCTAATTCAAATTCCATGATCGCATGGGATACCCCATCTTGTTCTTTGGCTTGAACAACTACAAGTGCAGCTGTTTCTGTGTGACCGAGGTCCTGCTCTTACACTCTCCATTTTTTATAACCATGCAGTTTAACCGTCCCATGCTGACAAAAGCTTGTTTACTATCTGCAGATGTCCACAGGTGCAGGTGCCATGCGGTGAAACTTGCCCCGCAAACATTGTGCACCGGTTGGGTTGGCAGTGAGAGAAGCCACAGACATGGTTAACCAAATCCCCTCGAGGACGTTGACCGCTGTCTTCATCGGTAGGTGACAATGCTGCCCTGCTTGTGTTGTATTGGGCGCTAGCTAGCCATGCAGCTGACGGGGCGATCCACATGTGGCGTGCAGGACTCTTCTTCACCCAGGCTGCAATAGGAGGAAGAAGCGGAGCGGGTGAGTGGAAACCGTATCGCTGCCTGACAACATGCCCCAGATCCTGCTGGTGGTTGCCCCTTTGTTTTATGCCGATCCTCACCCTCACATGTGAACCTGCAGGCCAGGCTCGGCACTTGTTGCAAAGCACAAATGGCGATGCGCAGATAAGTGGCTCTTCGGCATCAGACACCAGTGCATGGGATGGCTCCAACCAAGGCTACAGCGACAAGCAGTTGAAGATTGGCAACCAGGATGAGGGAGGGTACCTGAACCCTAGCACAAGCGAAAAGGACCCACCGGTGCGTTGAGATCTGCCCACTTGGAGTTGGTTTGGCATCATGTCATCATGCTGTGTGCCAAGGCTTTGCAGCTCTGTGTTACTGGGTCCTCCCATATGGTTTGCGCTTGTAGCTGGTCCGCAGTGTCATTGCTAATGCACCTGCATGCCCGCTGCTCACATAACACCTGTGGTCTGTGCAGATGGGTCCGGACAACTGCCCTCCCGGCTTTGCCTTGTTCACTGTGGCGTATGCGAATGTCCTCAACAGAGTGTGCGTCCGCATCGCCAGCCTGGGCTGCCGGGAGCTTGCCTTCATGCCTGGGATTGGTTGCGGCAAGTGCCCTGACAACACCGTCCTCATGAACAACAGGACCGTCATCTCCATCAACAACTTTGACGGTAAGATGGGTGTGTGGCTTCTAGGCCCTTGGCGACTTGAGCAGGCATCCATCTGTAATGTCATGTCATTTATACTAATATAATAGACTTGATGGCGTGGTTATAGGGATTGAGCCGGGTTCACACGTGTGACGTGTCTCCCCTGTTCTGACGATACTCAACTGCATTATGGTGCAGGGTCTTGGAACTACGCCACACTGGACGTCACCTCTTGTGTGCCCTGCTCCACCCTTGGCTGCGCTGAGGGCGCTTGCAACGACTGGGTGGGGTGCGACCAGTGCGCGTTCAACGCGTCAGTCCTGTACCAGCAAGTGCCCTTCTTCGAGTCTTATGACATGGTAAGCCCTCGCCCGCGTGGTGTTTGAATCCACGTTACCCTTTGTTTACTTCTCAGAATGATGCAGGAAGATCCCGTGCATATGCTCAAGATAAACACACTCGCGTAGCTCATTAGGGTTTAAGGGTTCAACTTCTCCCCATTTTTTAAACATGCTCCCACCATCGCCAGCACTATGAGCCTCACCGTTGCATCCATATTTCCCTACATCCCTCCCACTCCAGCGTCGCCCTGCCCACAGGTTGGAGTGATCGCACAGTCCAACCCTGTGTCCTCCACGTGGCTCGATGGCGGCTCCTCTTGCCTGGACTGCAGCGAGCTGAACTGCGACCAGTGCAGCAACAGCACAGGCTGCGAGACCTGCCCAGAGGGCTGGTTCAAGTTCCCCTTGGCGAACAACAGCACCGTGCCGGTGACGGTGATGGGCTGCGTGGATGGCCGCATCTACAACTGCTCTGCGGCTGAGGATGGCATTGGCTGCACCTCCTGTGGCGCCGACTCCTACCTCATGCAGCCGCTGTTTGTAGACAGCCAGGTAAGGGGCTGTGTATAAGGGTTTAGGGGTTTGGATCAAAGCCAGGGCAGGTCTTGCCATTGCATTGCCAGTCCAACATTGCCTGTTGAAATAATCCATGCCTGTTCTAAGTCACTGCATGCTGTTGTATATGCCCTATCAATCTGTTGCAACCACATGCTGCCTGCTGCCCCCAGTTGTCTCTGTGTGTCCTGACACCTGCCATTTTGCCCCTGCAGCTATGTGATGATCAGGGGCTGTGCGACGAGATCTACCCCCCGCGCCCAGTGCGCTGCAACCGCTGCTCAGCCGCCAACTGCCAGGAGTGCGACCAGTCTCTGGGCTGCACCACCTGCGCACCTGGGTTCTTCCTGGACATGTACGTACCATAGGGTTTAAGGTTCAGGGTTTGGATCAGATCTTACTGTGCGGATCAGCCAACAATCTTGGTTTGATATTGCTGAATCCTGTCGCCCCAGCTCACCTGCAGGTTGTCATGCAGTTGTTGAGTGATCATCTATTGATGGCTGCTGCAGTTACTCACCAGCAATCCCGCATGCTGCATCTTTGCGCCCAACATAATGTGCTCTGCCAAGGGGCGTGGGCGGACCTTGGCTGCTCCTCGCTTCTCATGTGCTACAATGCACCCTGGGCGCCACCTTGGACCCAGCACCTGAGCATGCCCACCACGTCCAAACTCCCTTGCACACGCTTTGCCTGACGCATTGCTTACCCTGCAGCCAAAGCACCAACAAGCTGAGCGCCAGCCAATGCAAGAGCTGCATGGAGGTGTACGGCTGCACCGACTGCGACCCCACCACGGGCTGCAGGGCCTGCAACCCCGGCAGCTACATGGTCACCCTGCCCTTCGACAGCACCTCCAGCTGCAGGCCCTGCGAGAACTGCGCCACACACTGCACCGACCAAGAAGGTGAGCAACCAGCTGGAAAAATGCATAGCCGGGAAGGGAGCACCTAGGTGACTTGGCACTCCCTGTTTCTGGCGCGCATGTACTTCAAAGCTGGTTGCACACCTGCGTGGCATGGCATTCAACAATGGTGGCGGTATCCAGGGCAGTGCAGGGTTGCTGTGTGCTCATGCACTGCAATGTGCACATGGAGGGTACTAGCGCACACTACCAGCAGGCAATGCATTGATGGCGACTCTGTCAACGATGGTTCAACATATCATTCAAAGCATACGTTGGTGCCAATGGCGGTTTTCTCTTCTGACGAGGAGGAACACTACTCCCAGGTGACCCTCAGGGGTTTGTGAACAGCTTTGTGGCCTCTTCAGGCTGCATGGGCACCTGCAAACCCGGCTACGTGAAGGTGCTGGATGGCAGCGAATACAAGTGCGCCAGCCTCATCGGCGACCTGAACTGCCCTGAGGGTAAAGTGGACGAGTACGGTTGCAGCGACTGCCCCAAAGGCCAGTACCTGACGCCTGCAGGCTTTGTGGACAACAACATCTCAGCCAGGAGGTGCGCTACACCCTGTTCGCACAGCCCTCGTGCGCAAATCCTTGCTGAAACCCGCATTGAGTCTGTAATCGACCTTCTGGTGCCTGCAGCATGTGCACCCCACCACCTTGGCATGCAACGAGTCTGGCATACATGAGGTTCCAAGACGCTTCAATTCCATCTCCCTAGGATGTCATGGAGTCCAAGCTGCTACTGAACACTGGCGAACCCTGGACCCTAATACTCAGCTGCATGTACCACTGCTGCGTACTGGACCATTTAAACCCTAAACCCTTAGCCCCGCTTCTGCTACTGGACTCAAAACCCTAAACCATTACTCCGCAGGTGCCGCTCCTGCTACCTGGACAAGGGGTGCGCAGACTGCGACCTGGCCACGGGGGTCTGCATGTCCTGCGCACAGGACAGCTTCATGGACGCAAACACCGGCATGTGCCACAGCTGCCTGTCCGAGTTTGCCACCTGCTTCTCCTGCTCAAATGCTGGCTGCGAGACCTGCCCTGACGGCTACAAGCTGTTTGCCCCCAACAACACGGATTTCGCTTCGGTGGGCACGCGGGAGACGTGCGCCGAGTGCATGTGCGGGGTGTGTGATGACTACACAGGTGCGAGGGCTGGTGTGCTGGGACGCATCATGCCATGGGCTGCGCCGTGCCATTGCGGTCGAGTGCCGTGTCCCGAAAATCAATGGGAATTTTGGACTCCTTAATGGTGCACTGGTGCTCCATCACAGGGTGCAGCCCTCCTCTGTGGGTCACCAGGTGTCTTCGTCATATACATGCCAGGCTGGATTATTTCCAGCAGTGCGCCAGATTAAAAAATCACCGGCTGTGACCTCAAATGTGTGTCTGTATCTTAGCACAATGCAATACCTATCCATGTATGCTGCACCCTGAGGCAGCAGCACTCCCAACTCCTCTCTCACCAGCTCACCACCTCCACACCCACCCCAGCGCCAATGGCGCTGTGTCAGCACTCCCCGCGGCACCTGCGCTGAGCCCCCTCCACCCATGCAGGCTGCGAGTGCGGGGAAGGCGAGTACCGCACCGTGACGCAGGTCGAGGCGCCGGGCACCAACCGCCCCAACGCCATCTACAGCTACCAGTGCCACAAGTGCCCCAAGGGCTGCAGCTGCGAGGACGACAAGGGCTGCACGCGCTGCAACCAGCCGGGCTTTGTGTTCACCACCGTCGCGGGGGTGGAGACATGCGCGCCCTGCAGCGCCGCGCTGGGGTGCGACGAATGCAACAGCAGGGGCTGCACCAGCTGCCCCGCAGGGCTGTACCGGTACACCGATCACACCAAGGGCATCACGCTGTGCGTGCCGTGCCCCGACTTCTGTGACACCTGCGAGGACTTTAAGGGCTGCACCTCCTGCCCATCCAATGTCACGTATGCGCTGTCAAGGTGGGTTGCTTGCTTGTGGCGTGAGAGGGCGTGACATGCAAGCCATCAGTGTAGCTGGGGCAGCAACCAGTCATGCCCATGCTGTACCAAGCTGACGCTGGCAAGGTTGGCAGGTTTCGAAGAGAGTGTGGAGGGCAGATGGACAGGGCGTGCCATCACTATTCATATGCTCATTAGGAAGTGGATTGATTTACGTTGTTTTCTACCATATTTTCTTATATTTTATTCTTATATTTTCATTCCTCCCACATGTCCATTCAGTACCTTGTTACCTTGATTGCATGCAAACTGCAGGGCTTCAGCCATGGTTGACCATATCCTACTGTTGATGCATACAATGCTATCGACTTTGCATTAGCCTTTGCATGTTTCCAATGGCTGCGGTTTCCTTTGCAGGTATTTTAAAAATGCAAAGAGCGACAGCTGCAAGATGTGTGACACATATGCCCTGGGCCTGGCACCAGACACATTCCAGTGCAACACGTGCAACAACGAGGGCTGCACCTCGTGCCCTGCAGGCTTCTTCAAAACCCACTACACTAGCACCACCACCAGCACCAAGTACATAGGTATGGGCAAACCACCACACCTGCCTTTTCAGCCCAAATTCTGCATGCAGTGTGGGTCCTAGCACAGGTTGATGTGTGCTCCAATCCAGGTTGCATTGTCATTGCACGCAAAATCGTCAAATGAGGACCAGCAATCAGCGTGGATGACTCCTGATTACCACCAACATTATGCAGCGTTTGTGTACCTAAGCAAGCATTCCCCTTGCTGCAGTCTGCCGCCAGTGCCCCGTGGGCTGCGCCGGCGACTGCTCTGACTTTGTGGGGTGCACCGACTGCGGCGCTGGGACCTTCCGCCAGGCTGAGGGGCTGCTGTGCTCCCAGTGCTCCCAATGGCTGGGCTGCGCAGACTGCGACCCAGACCTGGGCTGCCTGTCCTGCCCGGGGGAAGCCGTGGGGCCATACAACCAGACGGCTGCCTCGGGCACCTCCGGCACACAGATGCTGACATGCTACAAGGGGGCCATGGCGGATAGCTACTCGCTGTGAGGGGCGGCATCCTGGTGACTACACTTTTGGGCTCCTGGGGCATGTTTTGCTGTATCACAGCAGAAGGGACGCAGGGTGTGCCAACCAGTGATGCGTTGGCTTGCAACCAAGCCATCAGCACAGTTTCAGTGGCAAGCTGACATCGCTGGTGGTGAGCTCGCTCTTCAAGGTACAGTACAATGGTCCTGGCAGTCGAATGGGCGTGTGTTGGCCATGCGGGCAGCTCCTTTGTGTGCCACAACATCGCTTGGTGGCACCAAGCAGGTCGTCATACTATAGGATATCAGTTTTGCCAGTTTTTTTTGCAGGTTGCTCTGCTATTACCGGGAGTAGTGGGTGTTAGTAAACTGTGTGCAGTGGCATGCCGTTGGGGTACATAAATCAGTACATATGAGTCGGGTCGTTACCTTTATGCTGAAATACCATTTTTACGTTTTACGGCTGGGGCTGTAGGCACAATTAGGGGGTTGTAGCTCAATTTACTGTACCCATGCTTCATGCATGGCGCCCGCAACTGCAAGGGCATGTGGGAGAATATAGCTGAGCTAGACTGCATTAAAGTCTGCTGGGATCATAGGCCAACCAAATTCAAACATGCTGGCATTTCGGTACAGTACTGATGTACGGTTTGGGCACTGGTTTTTTCATGACATGTGTTCCCCAACAACACTGCGTTACGGCTAGGCATTGCCTTTTGAAATTGGACAATGATTACATACTGGGCACTGCAATGTGCTGCACTGGGTAGAAGCTCAAACCTGTTTTTTGTTGATGTAGCCTCTAGTTGTTTGGCAAAGCAGCCAGGATGCAGCCTGCAGTTATCTTTGGTTGGCAGCCGCGAAGCTAACACCATCAAACTCTGACAGCCATAGACCTTTGAGTGAGACTGACATTAGTAGAACAGACTGACTACTTGCAGTAACTTTTAGGGAGGGAGGGACGCCGGCTAGCTGCGTTGTTTTATTTGCATCTGGGTGTGTTTGGCTTATTGCATTGAGTCAGTCATAAATCACCCAATCAGAGTGCTTATTGTGAATCCTAGAGGTGGCCTGGTTACAAGGACTAAGTTAATCCACACTAGGCTATCAGTGATAGAAGTACTTCAATGTTGCAGCAACTGCGATAACTGGAAAAGTTTAGTTGGCTGTTGTAGGCTGTGCAGCATTACCAGCGGCCGCACAATATGTGTGCTTAATAATATTTTATGCAAGGAGGTGTAACACATTTTCAAGTCCACACATTACTCTGGGACCCTGAACAGGAAAGAAAATGAATGCAGTTGTCTTAGTAAGGCATGATTGTCTTTCTATAGTGCCGCATGATGCCGCATGACTGCCTTGCCATAGTGGCACTAAGTCTACTAGTATGGCAAGTTGTCATCCATACGGGTTTCAAAGCCATTCTGAGAGCGGCAATATCAGCAATTGCAGCTACACTGGAAGCGGTTGGACAGCTCAAAAGTAGTGGGGTGTGGGTGTGGGGCGAGGAGGTGAGTTAGGCCCTCCGGAGCCTGCCATTGGCATTGCCTTTCATCCATGGTTCGCAGATTGGCTGATCAAGCAGGCGCGGGCGCCTGGACTGCACTGTGTGACACTCCGTGCGTCTTCTTTCTGTGCCAGCATCATGTGATGCTTCTGCATCATTGGGATATCGTTTATGCTGCACCACACAGACGATCACACTGGTAGGCCCTCACTGAGAAAAGTGCACATGGGTAAAACGGGGGCTTGGTAGGGTTTCTAGTAGGGTATCCTGATCTAGTCCAAAATGCCACCTAGGATGGGCGGCTGAAATTGGCCCGAGTGCTCCTAGAATTTCCGACACTTGTGCTTTTGCTGTACGGTCTATCCAAAGCCCCGAGTGCCCAACAACCCTTCTCGAGAGGTGTTTCACGACGCATATTCTAAAACTGACGAAGGCTATCAAGTTTGTACTAGTGCCGCATTGCCGTTTGCCGCATTGCCATCTGCCTAGTCGGACACTGGCCCCGCAACACAGGTACTGGCTATCACCAAGCAAAAATGCAGACGCAAACGATCCCTAGGGCGAAGGCACTGCTGTGTGCGGTGCAGAGCTCGGCTCGCGCCCCCGTGCGCATGGTAGCCCCAGCTCACGTTGCACACACAACCACACTGAGGTCTGGTCACTTGGTGCCCACCGCACGCCCATGCTCTGCTGCTGTGCAACGTCGCAGCCTCGTCGTCAAGGCAGCAACGGGCAACGGCTCTTCGCCTAGCTCTGGAGGGCTCTCAATCAACCTGAAAGGTGTGTAGTGCTTGTGCGGGCAGAGATCCGGGTCGCATGATGGTGATCTGCACGAGACTGACGAGACTGGCCCTGTATGCAGGCAAGAAGGCGTTCATCGCTGGTGTTGCGGACGATCAGGTCAGTACGCCTGGCAACTGTCTGATTCAACGGGCTGTTATTATATGCCGCAAACAGCAATGAGGCTGTGACTCGGAAAGTGCACTCGGCATGTGGCACAAATGTGACAGTTTTGGTGGGTGCATGCAGGGCTTTGGGTGGGCTATTGCCAAGATGCTGGCAGAGGCAGGGTGCGAGATCTCCCTGGGAGTGTGGGTACGTATCTTTATCGCGGCCAATTGTCCTTGCAGTGGTGTATTGCATGTCAACCTAATGTCATGGCTGATGTCATGGGTGTGGTCCAAGGGAAACGTTTGGTGGGTTCCAGGTCCCAGCCCTCAACATCTTTGAGACCAGCTACCGGCGAGGAAAGTTTGACGAGTCCAGGAAGCTGTCAGACGGCAGCCTGATGGAGTTCTCAAAGATCTATGCTATGGATGCTGTGTTTGACACCCCAGAGGACGTTCCAGAGGAGGTACCATGCTTGCTGACCTTCAACCTTGTAAGCTGCGTTATCGGGACTGCACAGAATCCAATCTGGCACTTGCTTGTTGTCTGTCTGCAGATCAAGACCAACAAGAGGTACGCGGGTGCTGGTAGCTACTCCATCTCAGAAGTTGCAGAGAAGGTCAAGGCGGAGATTGGCAACATCGACGTCCTGGTCCACTCGCTGGCCAACGGCCCAGAGGTCCAGAAGCCCCTTCTGGAGACTTCGCGAAAGGTAAATGGGTTGCCACAAGCCTTCATGCGCTGACAGTCACCTGCTGCAGGGTCCAGATCATTAATGTCCAGGGCATTGCATTGCATTGCAGGGCTACTTGGCAGCAATGAGCGCATCCAGCTACTCATATGTCTCCATGGTGCAACGCTTCGGGCCGCTCATGAACGAGGGAGGCGCGGCCATCTCCCTGACATACATCGCATCGGAGCGCATCATCCCAGGTATATCCCTGCGGGCTGCTATCCGTATCAGCACACACTGAGGCAGCCATTCTCAATGCGAACTCATGCTGCTTGATCTGTGTTGCACCAATGAGGGATATTGCTACCAGTAATGCATCCAGCACAAGGGAGGGGCATGGTGTTACCTACCCCAAGTGCTGCTATGCGCAGTAGATGGTGCATTTCTCACAAACGACCACTGTTACTCAGGCTATGGCGGCGGCATGAGCTCCGCCAAGGCCGCCCTTGAGTCAGACACCCAGGTGCTTGCCTATGAGGCAGGAAGGAAGTACAAGATCCGCGTCAACACCATCTCAGCTGGCCCACTGGGATCGCGCGCAGCCAAGGCCATTGGCTTCATTGATGACATGATCAGGTGCAGTACATAATCCCCTCTATATCCATTGATGGCATGATCAGGTGCAGTTTCTGCATGCCTGCATGTTCAGCGATGGATGATCAGAGTAGATGGTGCTTCTCCAGAAAGTTTCATATCCAGAATGTCCAGATCCCAGGTATTGGATTTGAGGGCGTTAGCGCCAACTGGGCCTGTCCACAACCTTGCATGGTGGCATGCACACAAACATTGCACTCTTGCACAGTGACTCTCATCTCCATCTGGCTGCCTTTCTTGTCCCGAACCCGCACTGCACCTCACCTGCATCTGCACCCCAACCCATCTGCTTGGCATTGCTGGACAATGGTCTGTGAGCTCCGGGCCATGCAGGCGGCGTGCACTCTCCACACTCCCCACTGGCACCTCTCACCCCTATCTCGGCCCCGTCATCCACCCCCCTCTGCACTCACCCACACACCTGCACTCTCACACTCCAAACTGGCGACCCTTTTGACAACCAGCTTAGCCCTGACACGCATCCTACTCCCCACCCACCAGGTACTCGTACGAGAACGCGCCCATCCAGAAGGAGCTCAACGCGCTTGAGGTGGGGGCCGCCGCCGCCTTTTTGCTGTCCCCGCTGGCCTCCGCCATCACTGGGTCGACAGTGTACGTGGACAACGGCCTGCACGCCATGGGCCTGGCAACAGACTCCCAGGCGCTGATCCACGAGGAGGTGAATGCGTAAGCTGGCAGCCCTTTAGGGTTTTAAGTGTAGGGCTTTGACCCTCAACCCCACATCATGCCATGGAAGAGTTCTAGTCAAGGGGTTGTGGATTGCCATGTGCACCCATGGGGTATGCAGACGAGGGTGTGGCTGTTGCCGTTGGGAAACAGCGGGGGAAGCAGGGATGAGCGCTAGATGTTTTGAAGCAATCTTTGCCCTCAAAAGTGCTTGGACACGGCATGCAACCATGGCATGCCATTCCAGCAGGTTTACACATTGAAATAGGTGGACGTAGTCCTTAGTGGGAATGCAAAACATATGCCATTGAGCATTGCATGGGTTGCAAGCTGATGGATGGATTACAGCAGCAGTGTTGTGTTGCATGTGCGGGGCCTGGAAGCCTCAGGCTAATAGTTGTCGGACAATCCAGTACTACCAGTGAGCTACTCGTCCGGACCAGGGCATCGCTGCCCGTCAATTTCAAGTTCAAAATGTGGCAGTGGCAGTGGCAGCAGCAGCTGCTGCGCTGATTAGTGAGCACTGCAAACTAATTGTCTGAGAAGATCACGATGTTAAATTATGAATCAATGATTGACGACCAAGGCCCTTTCGAATCATTTCGCATTATCCAATCCAATGCGCATGTGTCCGCATGCATTGACAGGACAGTAAGAGATGTTGTGTTACACAGTATGAGGAGCCTGCAAATTGAACGGCCGCCGTGCGGCAGCAAAGTCACTTTGGACCATGGTATCAGATAGATTCTACTGTACGCCCACAAATTGTATGGTTGATGATAAGGCCACGGAATCCGATGCAAGTTAAAGCATAAAAGGTGTTAAAATGCATGTCATGGTGCATTGCATTGCTTTGAATCAAATTTTCTTGCATGCAGCATTCAGCAGCCTCCAGCACCCAAGCACCAAAAAGTGTTTGCCAGTATTGAATGGAACGAATAGCGTAGAAAAAACCATGCGCCTGTCAGCTGGCAGGGCTATACACATGCCAAGCCTGCACCCACTGGACAAAGCGCAAAAGGGAGCATCTGGGCCACTGTAGCAGCTGCTGCATGTACAAAACCATCCCTTCACACCTCCATTCCGGTGCCAGGCGCCACACAGGAGGCACACCCACGTGAGGCTTACTGCCAACCAGGCAATCCATGCATCACCTCCACCGTCAGCCACATGATTGCATGCGAGCCGGGGGGGTACCGACGCCAGGGGTCAGTCACGGCGCGGTGGCGGTGGCTGGCGCGCATCATGCCATGACCCAGATGTTGAGCGGGGCCGAGTTGAGCTCTGGGGGTAGCTTGGCTGTGGTCGGAACCCAGGTCCGTTCCACCCGCCACCTCTCCCCTGCACACAAAGGGAACCATCATGCAGGGCGTGAATCCGCAGGCGCCCCCTGGGTACATACTACGAGCCGTTTGCATGCTGCACCTTACATAGACAACCACCCGTGCTGATGTGGGTACATGCTACAAGGGGATTGCCGCAACAAGGTGAAGCATCGTGGCTGGATGGCAGGCTGCGCTGCGCATCAGCAACAACGGCGGCACACCAATTCCGGCATGGCTCAACCAGGTCACGTACCATGCTGTGAAGGTGAGGCGGCAGGCTGCTTGGTCGAGCATCCCATTGTGTTGACCTGCAAGGATGCCCCATCTAAAGTCAACGCAAGCTCACTCCCACACCATGTGACAGTAGCAACCATTCAAGGGGCCCCACGGCATAAGCACTCAGTGACAGGTCATGAGGATGCCAATGACGGGATGCATCCAGCTGTGGTAATCGGCATGCTTTGACCCCCTGTCCTTCACAAGCTGTGCCAAGTGCCAGCTTTGTATCGCAAAGGCATGCCCGGCACTGCCAGCAATCCCGCCAAAGACCCACCTTGGCGCAGAGTTGCTCAGGTGCGGCGGCAGCTCGCGCCTTGTGGCCCCGTAGCTGCCCCCAAAGGGGAGCGCAGGGGGCGGCGGGGGTGTGCGGGTGCTGCTGGGTGCAAAGAAGGGCGTGTCTGCTGGGGGGGCAGACCCTCGAGAGGGCAGGCTGGTGCTGGCGCCACGCTCAATCTGAGGGGCGGGGGTGTGCACTGGCGGGAATTGCGGGCCTGCGGGGCAAGGGTGCCGTTTAGGGTCTAAGTTTGTGTTAAATGTTTTAGGGTTTAGGGGTGTATACTGGCAGGAAGAGCAAGCCTGTGGGGCAAGGGTGTGGACATCGACAAGCGCACTGCCTTGCCCACAACGCAATTAATCACATTTGGGCAGCATGGAGCAAGGCATGGATGCATGTACAACCACACTGTCATTGTGCATCGACACTGAAGGCCGCTCGGTACTGCTCCAGGCGTACCAGAGCGCGGCGGCGGTGGCGGCGGTGGCAGCACACCAGGGTCGCCAGTAGCGCCCTTGATGGGCATCTCCCCTTCCTCAAGGGTTTCAGTGGAGTCCCGCTCCTGCACCACAAAGGGTTCAGCGGGCTGTGCCTGCAGGCAAGGCACTGGTATGAAATGGACCCGGTCAGGGTAGTGGTCCCCCCTGCAGCTCATGCTTTCCCAGTGTGGCCCAGTGAACTTTTCCTCTAAATATCCCAGAAATTCCACTCACCTGCCGTGGGCTTCCCATGCCAAAGAGAGGCTGCGGTTGGTGGCTTGACATGGGGCTGCCCAGGGATGCCATGACCGATTGCTGTAAGGGCTGGTGCAGGGGACTCGGCCGAGACAGGCTGGACCCCGTGGGGCTTCCCAAGCCTGCCATCGGGTAGGGAGCGGCCGCAGCTGGGTTGCCTGTCCCCAGCTGAAGTGCTGGCAAGGCAGGCCGTGGTGGGGACTGCAGCATGGCCTGCTGTTGCTGCTGCTGCTGCTGCACCATCTGGCTTTGCATCAGCTGGTGCTGTTGCAGGAGCTGGCGCTTGGCTTGCTCCTCAGACTTCAGGACCTGCAGCAACGAGGTGGCTCAACCAAGGAAGTTTTGTGCACCTGCGGTTCTACCCATGCCACTGTGGCCACTCCTTCACACACCTCTTTGAGGTTGGACACCAGCCCATCCCTGTCTGCGCTGAGTACCTCCAGCCTGGCACTCAGCTCCTCCATCTTGCTCTTGTGGGCAGCTTCCTTGCCCTCCAACGCCTCCAACAGCCTGCGCTTGCGCTCCTTTTCTTGCTGCAACTCCAGGACCCTGTCAGCCCGCCGTTGCTCCCTGTCAGCGGCTTTCTGTGCTTTCAACTTGAGCCGCAATAGCTGCTGCTCCTCCAGCTCCTCCCTGCGTCTGACTTCAGCCTCCTGTGCTTTGCTCTCTTGTTCAGGAGTGGCACTCCCGTTGGCTTCTTGCCTGTCTACATGCATGGGCTCTGTGCCATTCAAGGGTTCTGCATCTGGCATGTCTGCGTCTGCGGCAGCGCTTGCTGGCTCGTCACTTGGCGACCGCTGGAAGGATGACACTATGGACGGTGGGATGGCTCCAGAGTTGGCAAGCGCCGTGGCCTCCATGAGGCGCCTGGCCTTGATTGCTTTCTTGAAGCCATCGATGGTGATGGTGGCTTGCACAGCTGGGAACGCCTTCAACCGGAATTTCTTGGGGATCGAAACAGGCTGCGGTCCACCGTCTGGGAGCATCTTGCACATTGCCAGCGAGTCCCAACAAACAGAATTCAACACTGCTTATGCATGCATTGCTGCATATGCATGCACGATTACAAGTGGGTGTTATCACCGAGCTGCCCGTGCAATTGGGCGCAGCGTATTTTGCAGCATTAGGGTGCGACGAGGTAAACAGGCGACCGAAAGTTAAAAGTCCGCTAGATAAATAGGTGTGGAGCTTATGTAATAACTCGGTCATCTAACTCCGCCAGCGCAATAAAGGCTGCCCAACGCCACCCACCTATCAGTAGTGACTGTACAACCCGTTGTGCAGTACCCATGACAGTCTGAACCTTGCAAGTGGATAACAACCCATATCTAAATATTGGTTAAAAAGTAGAACACAGCACCATTCCATGCTGTTGTGTTCCAGTTCCTCGGTAGGATGGCCTGCCGAAAGGGCTTGCCGAAAGGGCCAGTGCATGCTAGGCAAAAGGCACGTTCCCTCAACAAGGGTCAAACCATTTTTGAAGCCTTGCACTGCCAGTGCAGCTGAGCCTGATACAGTAGGGCCTGCCACAATAGAGGTATGCGTTCTGGATGGTGAAGCTGAGACCAGCTTCTCAGGTGAGAGTGGAGATATTCTTCGAGACGCGCTTCTCGGCAACAAGGTAGAGGTGTATGACACATGGGGGAAGATCTGGCAATGTGGTGGTGCGGGCCAGTGTGGGACATGCATCGTCCAGGTACGCGCATCTGCATCTCCCCCATTAGCTTTACAAGTGCTTCCAATTCCACAACAGTGCTGGTACAGTTCACAGCGTGCCCCCTCGTTGTAGGTGCTGGAGGGAGAGGAACTGCTTGGTGAGAGAAACAGCACTGAGCAGCGCAAGCTCAAAAACGTACGTTCCTGTGTGAGAACCAGGCTAATACAAGGCAATCCCAGCAGCTTGGCACGCCATTGTTCATTCAGATCAACTTCACAACCATTGAATGTTGGCGCCTCAAAAGCATCGTGACCCACCACTCACTACCAGGTGCTACTTGCAGAAACCAGCGAGCTTCAGACTAGCTTGCCAGACAAACATCGGGGACGGCACCAACTCTGGGAAAGTCGAAGTGCGCGTGAAGCCCAAGACTTGAGGCAGTCCTCACCACAGGGAGCCACAGCCTGCCGGCAGAACCCACTTACAGCGCTCAAGCCCAATGCCACCACAACCCATGTCTCCCACTCTCGAGCAATGGCGGCGCCCATCTGCACTGCTGGTGCTACCACCACCTGCCACTGCAGCAGCCCATATATGGCAGCAGCTACCCTCCCGCTCTACCCTTGGCTAGGGTTCTGGCCAGGCTCTGCTGCCTGGCCAGGCTATGTTGACCTCGAGATTCAGCCCCTTGCAGCTGGACATTATTGGCCAATGATGTGCTGTATCCGTGCTTTGCTTGCGCAGTCTGCATAGGCATCAACCGATGCTGTGCACTGCAAGACATCCTGCACGCACACCCAGGGCTGACTCAGTGGGATTACACCCCATGCACCCTTTAAGCAAGCACCCGACTCATCAGCAGCCACCTACCTTTTGTTGCCCAAGGCATCCAAGCACTGCTGCATGTTCCTTTGAGCACGGTGGCGGTCGGGAAGGTGCCCTGAACAGGGCACAGTAGTATATCTAGTTGACAGGCATTCCGGTGGCGTGAACGGTTGACGTTTGAAAGTAAAATTTCCAGCCAAGCGAGCAAGAAACAGCCAACAGTGCCCCAGTGGCAACACTTACTGGTACTCTTTGGCAGCCAACTCTTCCGTGTAGTGCTTCAACACAGCAATGTCATCACTTTCAGCCTTCAACAGTAAGCCATTGATCACTCTGCTCTGTTCCAGTGCCTTTTGGAGCTGCGTGTCTTTTGCAACTGCATCCTGTACCTCTCTATCTATCCTCGAAATCTGCCTGCTGCTGGCAAGTGCACTTTGGTTAATAGCTGGCGGCACAACAACCCAATGGCTACAATGACGTGCTTCCTCACCTTGGGGGTGGTCGGTGGGCTGGTTTAGGTTTTCCTGCCAAGCGTGACAATAGCTCGGGTGTGATCTGAACAACACACATGGTGCTTCAGCAGATACAAAGTGCTTCAGCAGATACGAGAGGCTCTGCGCCAAAGTTAATGCTGCAGGCCACAACAAGACAGCAGAGGCATTACACCCCCAATTTACCTGCACCCCATTCACGACTTTATCTTCATCAGGCGTGCTGTCTTTACTCTGTGCTGCACCCATTCAATCTCTGAGCAGGATAAGCCAGCAACAAGGCTGTGGATGTTCAAGAGCTGAGATCCGGCTGGGATGGGTTCAGATGTCTTTGGGTTAAGGAGTGGGTCACCACGGACAAGGGACAACTGAACGTTGCCAGGCCGTAAAAAAAGAGATGAGCATAGTTGCCTACGTTCTGCTAGTCAGCATACATACTGGCTTTGGACGGAGCAAAGGCTTTGGCTTTAATTGTAAGAGATTCTGTTCATATGCATGCACGCAGTTTCAGAAGGTGGTGAGCACCGCTGGACAAAACTGACACAGAAGCGCACTTTTATAGGTTGATAACCGCTACTGGTCCACATCACTCCCTTGACGATACAAGTAGGGCTGAATTGTGCATATGCATGCATCACCAAGGGAAACATGTTAATTGTGGGAGCAAGCACCCTCAATCCGAATGAAAGGAGTGGGGTTCATTTGGTACACTTTTATTGCTTGCTCAGTTAAAGCTGGTACCCCTCGGGAAGTAGCTCACTTAGAGGAAGAAATATCCCCAGATATATTCTGTATTTCTTTTGGCAGCGCAAGTCAGTAATTGCAGGCCGATGGCCTGCGTGCGCCTTCCTGTGTTGCATTGGCTGAACAGCAACTAAGGGGTGCTGGATCAGATATCAGGTATGAACAGAGTGACAGCAGCGGGTCGGGTAAGGACTATGGACTATCTCAGAATTCAGTCTGCTCTGCCAGTTCTCAGCTCCCTCTTCATCGCACCACCTCAACCTCTACACGCCGTTGACCACATTCCGTCGCCCACAAGATTCCTTCAGTTGCAAAAGTTTGCTGCAGTGGTGCCATTGCTTGGCCATGCACAGTTTGAGGTACCTTACAGTTCCCAACGACATGCCAATATAATATACTGAATAGCATTGTTGTGGCACAAGTTGCGGTAGTCCTGCTTCAGATGCACACCTCACAGCGTAAGAAACCAGCAAGCATTCCCAGTAAAGACGCACTGATGTCCACCAGTTGGCGAGGGAAAAATAAGCCTTATAGCCAAACTGGTACCTCATGCAAGATGCCCACGACCAGCAACGGCCTCACCATCTGCAACTAAAGAGATGACGCACAACCTTGCACCTCCTCCATACAGACAACTTGCCAGCTGCGGCACTGTGTTGCTAGAACGCCTCAGCTATCACTCAAGCGCGGCCCTGCTGTGCCAGGCCATCCTTGAAGGCTGTCAACACCAGCTCCACATTGGCGGGGGTGGCGTTGAAGCCCATGAGGCCCACACGCCAGATCTGGCCAGCAGTGGGGCCCAGCCCACCAGCAATCTCCACACTGTACTTGTCCATGGCGTTCTTCACCACGGCAGCCCAGTCCACACCCTCGGGCACCTGCGGCGGCAGCACAGGCGGGCATTTATGCATGGGCACAACAGGGCTTGTAGGCCCAATGGATCAACTGTTCTGCGCACATTGTACTGTGATTTTAGCAATCAATGCAGCCGGACGAATCGGGCGTGGGTGCACGGAGAGGGAACTTGCCCATTGACTGGCCTCCTATTGTGTCCCACTAGACCACCCAGGTGCGCGTAACAACATCCAGTACCACGACAAGGCTTGCCCCGTGCAGCATGAGCCCAGCTACAGCAAAATACCTTGATGGTGTTGACGGTGATGAGACGCTCATCGTCGCGCTCCACAAATGGCTCCAGGCCCAGCTCCTTCAGGCCTGCCCACAGCTGCTGGTGCACCGCCAGGTGGCGCTTCCACATGCTGTCCAGGCCCTCATCGCCAACCAGGGCAAGGGCCTCGCGCATGGCGTACCTGCAAGGGACACCCGAACATCATGCCAAAGGCTGCGTGGAGCTACGCCAGATGGTAGCTAGTAGTCAATCAAGCGCGTGGGGTTGTACCAAACTGCAAATTAGCATAGCAACCACAGTGGATGGTGCGCCAACTGATCAAAAGCCGCAGTACCAGCCATGTCATGTACATGCCATGGGACTCACCACATGGACACCATGCCGGTGTGGTGGTAGGAGCGGCCGCCATACCAGCCCCAGTAGTCGCCCACCAGGTTCAAGTCCAGGTTGTATGAGATGGGCTTGGTTTTGCGGCCCTTAAGCTTCTGCACTGCCCGCTCACTGAAGAAGAACGGCGCGCCACCTGTGCACACAAACCATCATAAGCGAAAATCCCAGAGTCAGGCATGCAAATGGTACTGCATAGATGTGATGGAGCGCATACCTAACCCTGAATTGGAATTTGTCTGCGCCCCCAAATGGCATGCTGCGATGACTCCAAGCTGCATTGCACCAGGACGTGCAAAAGGAGCACCAGGTGCAGATGATGGGGCATGGTGCATGCATGCCCGTCATGCATGCGGTGGCCCGGCATTTCACCCCGCCTCGCAGATCACAGCCTTGCACCCATAGCCTTGCCACCCACCTGGAGGTGCCGAGAGGCACTTCTGTGAGCCCGAGTAGATGCAGTCCACCCCCCAGTCGTCAGCAAACATGGGCACGCCACCCAGGGAGCACACTGTGTCCACCAGCAGCAGGGTGCCGTTGGCCTTGCACAGCTCACCCAGGCCTGCCAGGTTTTGGTGCACACCCGTACTGCTCTCACCCTGCACACAGCAACGCACCGCACGATCACCGACCATGCTGGCAGTGGTCCACCACGCACGCCATTCGGCCGGCCTCTGCCACTGCTGGCAGTGATGCAACGCACCAGCAAGCTCTATTTGACCCCAGATAGTGGCTAGAGCTCAGCGTCACGGATAGAATGCCAGATGCTCATGCACAGCCGTTGCATGGCTGGACTTGGTATTGTCTGTGACTACAACTGTAGTACAAAGCTGGCACCGGCATGGCCCCACCTGGCACAGGAACAGCACGGCTGGCTTGTGTGTCTCCACCGCCTCCTTCAACTGGTCAAAGGAGAACGCGCGGCCAGCATCCACCTTCAACTCCACAACCTTGGCTGCACAACGTCCACCGTGCAAAGTCAGTTGCTTTGTGCACACAACAGCAGCACAAGAGTATTGGTCCACCTGCCTCGAAGGTTCTGGAGGGTCAAACAAGCCTTGCCAAATCGCTCGAGGTGGTATGCAGTCGCATGAGGTCCAAGTAGTCAAGCGCACCTCCGAAGCGGCCTGCCATGTCAGCTACCCGGGCCCCCCAGATGCCACTGTTGCCGACCACCACCGTCTCGCCAGGTTCTAACAGGTTGGAAATAGCTGCCTCCATGCCGGCATGCCCTGTGCCACTGATCACCAGCGTGTACTTGCTGTCAGTCTGATACAGATAGCGCAGACCCTCTTGAATGTCATCCATGATCTTGAAGAATGGTGGGTGCATGTGCCCCAGGAGAGGCAATGACTGGGCTGCAAGGATCCTGGGGTGTGCGTTTGCGGGTCCAGGGCCCATGAGCAGCCTGCTGGGCACCTACAATAAAACAAACACATTCACTTTTCTAGCACTTGACAACCTGTAACTAGCAAGGGCAATGTGCAAGTACTGTTTTAAAGAGCACCCCACAAAGCATAGGTCACGCCTAGCCGGTGGCATGTCCATCAGGTGGCTAGGATCAATACTATCTGTACTAGCAGCATCATGAAAGCCACTGTTGGCCAAATAACGTCACTGTCGGTGTATAGGGGTGGCTATATACACAGAGGGCCTAAGGCAGATCACATTGTCTACCTCGATGGGCCCCAGCTTGGCACGGTGTGCATCCGAGATTGCGGGCACCACCTCGCCGGGAAGCGAGCTGTACGCACGGTCTGCGCCTGAAGAAAAGGCTCGTGGTAAGCGGGCAAACTGCCCAAGGAGGGCTCGGCAGTTTCTACTCATTTTGGGTGTATTTGAGGTGTGCTAGTAGCTTGATGCAAGCAAGAATGAAACCAGCAACACAGTTACGCCAGCTGGCAATCAAGCTTGCTGTCACTCACTTGCACTCATTGTGATACTGTTGGAAGCAGAGATGTTAAGAGCTTTAGGTAGTACTGTCGAGCCCCCGCCGACTTCCAAGGTGTTGTAGTGCTTTTAGGGTTCTAGGTTCGTGGACAAGCAGTGCACCAGATACTTTCGCCAGATACTTTTCCAGTGCGGCCGCACTTTTTCCACAGAACTTGCCGGTTAGCAGGTTGCAGCATCAGATGCTTCCTCACGATGACAGGTTAAATGAACTCGTTGGTTATGACAATTTGAACGCGTTAGCTCGTTGAAGTTGTCCATCGTCGTGCTTGGTGCTAACACAGACTCTTTTCTCTCGGAAAATGGTTCCGGAGATTGTCCTCCAGTGCCAGCTGACGTTGCACATGGTGCATGCATGTTTGGATGAGGAGGAAAATTTTGCCCAACATGCAAGAGCATTCCCTTGGTTAACTCCAGGCAGCAACCAGGTTACCAGTGGGAGTGTGGCCCTCCTGTGATAGCAACCGCCAAAAGACCGGATGCATCAAGTCCACGTGACAAAGCATGGCCTGTGCTCAAGCATTGGCATGTGCGCAAGGCCCACTTGTGGGGCTGCCCAAGATGAGGCACCCAGATCTCTGGACGTGTGGGAGAGGAGGCGATTAGGACCCCGTGCAGCAATGGTGTGCACAACTCCTGCAATACTATTCAACATTATTCACAACATCTGCAACAGGGCAAGCTTGACTGTCGACAGCAGTGCTCAATTCTAGGGAGTAATCTAGTATACTACCAGTATACAAGGATGACAGTGCCCTGGCGGTTGGGTACATTCCCCTGCATATTTTGACAGCTTTGCAAGCCATGGCGATACCTCAAGGCGTTAATTCCTCAACGGTGCCTGACCCCACATACCACCCTTCAACAGACGGTGCTGCATGGTAATTTGAGGGACGCAAGGGGAAATTCGAGTGTCCAAACACCAAGGCCTAGCAGGAAAATATGCCAACATATCTACTGGGGAAGGAGTACATCACTGACACAAATAACGTGCAAGTATGTGAGGACCCACCCTTCCCGTGTGGGGGTATGCTCGTGTGCGACACTGTCCACATCCAAGATGCCTTCAGCAGCAAAATCTTCCTTGTAAATAAATGCAACATTTTATGTCAAAACTGCGCCTAGTTTCCTCTATCCGCAACGTCATTCCTCAGCAGCAGCAGCAGTCATATGGCCTTGCAGGCACACAGCAAGTTGTGAAGGTCCACTGCTTCGAGCAGCTGATGGTGCAGGCATGCACTCCTCTTCCATTGACCAGCGTGGGGCTACGTAGAACCTTCGGAGCTTTGCTTCCCGGCTTCAATACGGTTCACGGCTCGCTGGTACAACAACTGCAGGCCAAGGGGTGCCGCAATTCAGCCGCTGGTAGTGGTGGAGATCATCTGCCGTGAAGGCAACAACTCAGGACATGCTATCGCTGGCACAACAACTACACGCAACACATTGCTTACCCCTGATTCTGCAGCGTTCCGCTCAATCCATCCCTTCAGAGGCTCTTGCTCCAAGTCCAAGGCAAGAAACCCAGCAAACATTCCTCCTAGGAAAGCAATAGGTTCCTGTACACATATTTTATTTCAGCACCAAGGGGACAACCTTGTGCAAGTGAGTAATCAGGGTCCAAGAACAACTTTTCTGCCAACATACCCGCCATGCTGCAGCCAAAATATCTGCGTGCAGTAGACCACCTCGTTCAGACTGTTGTTGGGCTGCCACTTTGAGTGACCTAGGAGAAGGCCTTGACTGCTTCCCCAGAAAAGTACTGGGCACTTTGGAGGAAGACAAGCGCTGCTGCTGCCTGGTCTGTACGCGCCATGCACCTCCACAGGACGCACTTCCAGACACCTGGAGCGTACTCATGCGCTCCATTGGCGCACTGTGAGGGGGTGTAAAGTGTTTGTGATACACCCCAAGGTTGTAACGTTTACGTTCTTGCCAGTATCCTCTGGGCTAAGACACCATGGGCGGCAGAGCTGAACCGCCAAGCCAATCTGCTAGTTACTTGAGACCAGTTTCACGGTATTAATCTGAAGGATAAAGTTTACTCAAACTACATGGTCAACTTTCCGTGCCCGCAGAGAATCACGTTGCCCACATGCACATGCATGCATGCATTCGTAAAGGCGTAGATGTTTGCCCAGTAACGTAGCGGACTGCAGCCCTGTAAATGGTTTTCCTGCTCACGATAAATGTCACGCAGGCCTTTGTCAAATGCCTTTGTAGGGCGACTATACAGCCTTGCACTAACGTGTGGTCACGGAGTTTGCGGGTTGGTGTGTGGCCCCGGTGGGCTCTAATATATTTTCAGTGCTGGGAAGCCTGGGTCAGCTGATGCAAAGCTAGTGGCTACCCACTTCAAGAAGGGGCAGTGCAGTCCTGGTACAGTACAGGGTTTCTGTCAACTCTAGGCTATGCAACAGGAGACAGCTATTGAACAGATTGGCCCAAGTCGCTCCTGTGGAGAGGCGTTGCAAGAATGTGCTACCTTATAAGCACTCACCAGCCAAGAATTCCAAGCACTCATCCGCCCACACACACACACACACCAGCAAAGAATTACAAAAGCAAGGCGCCTAAGCACAACGGCATTATTACCAACTACGCTCCGTATTCAGTTCTGTGTGCATTACAACATGCTATGTTGCAATGAATAGTGGATCTCAAGGACAACCGAAATTACTGCCACATGGTATACTCACAGAAGGGAGGACTGTCATTATCTGTGGTAGTGGAAGGGACAAAAGTTTACATACAATATACTACACTACGAGCAGCTGTCTTTACTACGCTGCTATGGTACACAATAAAATTCAGCTTACAACTTCAACTCCTCTGGGGAAACCAGGATGCCATCCTTGTCTGCGTAAACCCAGTCCCCTGGCTTGATGACTGCACCCCCAAAGACCACCGGCACATCACGCAGCCCCAGGTCACGTTTGGAGCTCTTCAAGGGGAAGGTGGCCAGCGCCTTCACCCCGAGGGGCATCCTGCTGATGTCATCAGAGTCCCTGATGCACCCGTAGATGATGATGCCCTGAATGGCATGAACGGGGACAGGAATAGGTCAGCTAGAGAGTGGCTCAAGCCATTGCATTTAGTGGTTGCAGCAGCAGGGGAGTGGTACGCAGCAAAACGTGTGCATGGGGATACACCACAACCACAGCAGTGCACTTACGCTCCATCCGTTCTTGTACGCCATCTCTGCGATGTTGTCCCCCAACAGGGCGCAGCGCATGGAAGCCCCTCCATCCACCACCAGCACCCTGCCATCGCCCTTTTCTTCGAGCGCCTGCAGGCATGGCCTCGTTAACCGCAGGGATGTGCACCGGTCCCTTTGATTACTACAGAATAATAGATAATAATGACAAATACAGCTGATACTGATGTGGTGAACCAGCGGCACGCCATGTTCACAGATGGGCATGAAAACCTTGTTGACAGCATGACGACAAGTGCCCTTACCTTGCGAACCAGTGGGTTGTTCTCAAAGCACTTGACTGTGGCCGCTTGACCAGAAAACCGCATGTTGCCACCGAAGTCCCTACAAAGAAAGTCATGAAACAAGCTGTGATTTTGCAGGCCACACACCCTGGCCGGAAGGTACACGTGCCATTGCAATGGGATTGCAATTGCTGTGCATGCACAAGGATATGGATCACGCACGCCAACGCTCCAAACGGCACAGGACTTTCAAATCGGTTTGACGTTGACTCGGAGGGTGTACAAGCCCACATGGCGGCAACCTACCTTCGCATGCACCATGCCAATGTGATCTAGCTCCTGTCGGAGATTACTGTACACCACCTCTTGTGCTAAACGCGTAGCCAACCCACCTGAAGATGGGCTCGACTATCTGCAGCTTCTTTTGGGTCACCACGTCAACCGAGTCTGGGTGGAACACATCGCACAGGTCTGCCGTGGCTCCGCGCGATGTGTCTGCCGGTGGGGTGGCCGTGGTGGGGCCAGTGGAGTACTCGGCCGAGGCTGCCGCGAAAGCATGACGAACTGGAACTGCAAGGCCTCGTTGGAACGCCTCCACGCCAGCTGCAAACGCCACCCCGGCACCTGCTGCACGCCCCGCTGCACGGAACATCGTGGAAAAGTTCCCTGGCAAGATGATAGAGCGTATCAGAGGCGAGTGCTACTGACACAAGCAACAGACGACGAGGTGACCGGCCCCAACAACCTCTTACACAACCCACACCCCAACTTTTCAAGCAGAAGTCCACCAGGTGAACGACAAACGTCAGCACATATGCATGCACTTGCTCTTCCCCGTTCATTACAGTACTCTCCCAGGGGTTTTGTTAGGGTAATTGAAGCACCTGCAGGCTGGACCCAAAAGTCACAAGAAAGGTTGGACACACACAAGCACTAAATTTGCGACTGTAGAGCGTTTGCGAACCCGATTACAAAAGGCCACTCAATGACGCACGGCATTCCCAACTAAGACAAACTCTGTGACACGAGACATGTAAAAACCCTGCCTATGCTTGGCCTACTGGGCTAGTGGGCCAGCACAAACTGCTGCACATTGCCATAAGTGCCCCTGCCCCATCATGAAAATATAGCAAGCAGCATAGAAATCTGTGCAGAAGTGCGGGCTGGTTACCCCTGGCGTGCTAACAGGCGCTTTGGGCAGTGGGGGAATCCTGGGGATACAGGTGCGAACAGTACGTCATGGGAAAACCCCACAAGATGATAAATCATGGGTTGCAAGGCAACACCCTGCCTAATGGGAGGAACAAGTGCTGGTACAGCGCCAAACCGCATGACCCTTAAGGGTAACAATTGCTCCACAAGAAACTGCGTTCCGAAGCTAATAAATACACCTATTTAGAACATCCACATCCTAGGACGTCCCTTGACATCATGGTAGAACCAGATGCAGCCCCAGCCAATCCTCAGGCTGTCTACTTTGTCTTCTTGCTGTCAGCTGTGACGGCGCTGGTAGCAGACGCGGCTGGCTTGGGTTTTTGCGCCTTCTTGACCGCCTTGGGGGCTGCGCCTGGCTTGGGGATGTTTGTCAGGGCGTGGAAGATGTTCTCGAACGGCAGCGTCCAGTCCGCCCCAGCGCCCACAAAGTCCGCCCCGATGGTCTGGACGAGGAGTATGGTGATGATCAGGGCCTTGCCCTCTGCAGCTGACAGCACACTGTACACGTGCACTGTAAGGTAGTACAGCACAGTGGATAGGAACCCGCTGCGGAGCGCATAGCTAGGGACAGTGAGCTCGCCAGGCGCGGTCGCCAGCCCTGAAGCAATGAACACCGTGTCCACTATCAGCTTGCCACCTGTGCCTGCCACTGTCCCCAGGAACAGTGGCGCTGCAACCACCCCAGCGTACTTGGCGACTGCAAAGCTGGTGACTCTGGTGATGAGGCTGGCGCGCAGGATGCACAGGCAGGTCTTGGACAGGACCTGCACCGGCCACAGGTTGTGCAGCTTGGCCACGAGCCCGTAGGGGAAGTAGTTGATGGCCCACCAGCAGACTGCCCAGGTCACGCCCACTTCGTTGACCGTCAGGAGTGGGTTGCCAATCTCGGGGTCTTGCAAGAAGAGGGAGGTGAGGATGCCTCCTCCAAAGGCAGCCGCCAAGCCCACCTGGACACATCACAGGCACTGCTTGGGTATGGTAGTGCCAGGTATGTAGATGACTGCAAGGGCGCAATGCAAGGCATGCAAGGTATGTGTGATATGCCTGCAAGTGGTGAGATGCAAGGCAGAAGTGCAAACAGTTATGACCTGTTTGCATACACCTGAACAGGGCAAGCGGCATGCCACGACCATCATTGCATGCATTGCACACATACAAGTCTGAGATGAAATATAATTTGGTAAAGCGTGCCACTCCGAGAGCCCACTTACCCAGAAGCTCAAAGCATAACGGTCCTTGAGCTGCGGAAACCACGACGCAACAAGCAGGCAGAATCCCACGAGAAGCACTTGAAACGGTACGATACTGTATATCTCACTCAAAGCAAGGAGAACGCCTACGTCCTCCATGGCGAATTTTTGCGTGCCTGTTTGGACTTAATGCTGTCAAAACCTACAAAACACGCGTATCAATTGTAGCTTAGCCCGTTCACATGCATGCATATGCAGAGCCAAACGGCAATGTGATTACTAGCAGTACTGGCAACAGCACTAGGTAGCGAATACTATCAACGGTGCAGTATTGAGTGCAGTGTTGTGCGTTGCTTTCATACTATGGGCAACCACATAACAATTACTTCCAAACAGAAGGCGCGGGTGCCCGAGTGATATCGGGGCGCTGGCAAAGCCGCCTGCCTTGGCAACAGAAAGGCTTTGGGAACAGCACACAAACCCATTTGCTATAGCGCCCACTTTAAGTATCTTTAATTGGCTGTTGATAATATTTTGCAGGTGTAATTGCTCAATTGCGTGCCCTAAACCTTGCGCCTGTCGTCGACACAATGCATGCATATGCGCATGCTACACGGTTTGTGCTTAAGCAAAGCTAGCTTATCAACTTTGAACAGCGATGTTTTCTTCGGTTTAAATTACTTTGCAAGCCCACCCACGTCAATATGCAGAGGAACGCAGATAACCTGGTTTCCAATAATGAAAAGGCGTTCATCTTGAAGGTATGCTAGTACAAGCATGCCTTGCTTGGACGCTCCATATGTCAGGTCTTGACCACTTGAGCATACGTGTATGCGCTAGTTGCTTCCCTTCAGTGCACCATGCCCCTTGTGTGGAGGCATTGTGGATGCATGTCTGGCTAGCATGCCCGAGTACCTGATTGGTAGTGTCCTGGCGCATGCATCTTCCTATGCCACCCTAACAACACCTGCATCGCAGGCCCTGAAAGAAGAGAACATACGGATAGATGGCAGGGGTCCCTTCGACTACCGGCAGGTGTTGTTCCAGGTGCGTGTGCGCCAATACCACCCAGACAACATGCTGATTGCTCCCGGCCTGGGACCCCCACTCCAGTTGCCTTGCACGAAGTGCATACACGGCATCTACTCTGCAACCACTTCTTTTGGTTCCATAATATCTTGCCTGTGGGCTGCTGCAGTTCTCCCTGGATGGCAGCGGCTGCACGGTACAGCTAGGCAAGTCCAGGGTGATGGCTGTGGTCACCGCCGAGCTTGAAACACCCTTCCCGGACAGACCCAGCGAAGGATCCATCAGGTAACACATGCCGAGCTGCTGTGGCATGAACGACATGCGCAGGGCAAAGTGCTGGCGCATGCTGTTCCATGCGTACATGCGTATAGCATGCTGGCGACATGCGTTGCACGGCCTTCAACCTATCAAGGCGAAGGAATGCAGCTGTGCCTTCAAGGAAATTGCGCTGTTATCAACCTCTTGCTGTTGCGGAATAAAAGAACAACATGTATATTATTTATGTCCCCAGGTTCAACGTGGAGTTCAGCCCCATGGCGTCACCTGCGTTTGATTCGGGGCGGCCAGGCGAGACGGCCATCGAGACTGCTCGGCTGCTGGAGCGGGGCCTGAAGCAGAGCAGGGCGGTGGACACAGAGGCGCTGTGTGTTATTGCCGGGAAGAAGGTGGGGCTATACTAGAATACAATTTACAATTACAATTACAGCGACCTTCCTGTTCCAGCTGTACAATTACAATTGCATTTCTATTCCAGCACCAGAATACTGGAACATTGAAATGATACAAACTTCAAAATTGATGTATTGTTATCATTATAATTGGACTAGTAAACAAGAGCAGTTGGAGGCATGTGCTGGATCACTGCGGGAACAGCATGGATGCAGCGGCACTGGCGGCGTTGGCTGCGCTTCCCTTCATGCATTCGATCGGATGAGTGCACCATCCACCCGCATGCAACAGCAATCCGCGTCATAGGTGTGCATGCAAGAGCAATCCGCCTCATAAGCGTGCACACGTCCACTCCGAGCACATCATGTTACACAGGTGTGGGCCCTGCGGGTGGATGTGCACGTGCTGGATCACTACGGCAACATCATGGATGCAGCGGCGCTGGCGGCCCTGGCGGCGCTGCGATCCTTCCGGCGGCCCGACGTGACAGTTGGCGAGGCGGCTGGGCAGGAGCTGACGGTGCACTCGCCCGACGTGCACGAGCCTGTGGCGCTCAGCATACACCACCTGCCGCTGGCGGTCACGTTTGGGCTGTTTGAGGTGCGGCCGCGTGGGGCGGGGCGGGGTGGGGCGGTGGTTTGGCAGCTGGTGGGGCGTGCGGGCTGGTTGAAATGAGGTCGTGTGGGGTGGGATGGGGTGGTGGTTGGGTAGCTGGGTCTGGTCTCGGTCCTGGCACATGTCTGCAAAGCCGGGATTGCTGACTAGCAAGCCTACTGGGGTTTGAGGTTGGCTGTATGGAGCTGCGCCTGCTGCATCTGCTCATTCCTGGGCCTCGCTGCAACCCACTCACTACTTCAAATGGCATTGCATTGTGCACACCAATGGCGTGTGCCAGAGCCGTAGCCTGGCCACATGTGCATGGAGACATCCACACTGATGCCATCCGTTGGGTGGCAGGATGGCGACACCCTTGTGGTTGACCCATCGCTGGAGGAGGAGGCTGCCATGGTGGGGGCATTCACCGTGACTGTCAACGCACACAAGGAGCTGTGCTCGCTGCAAAAGGCGCAGGGCATCGGGCTGAGTGCGGACCAGGTGGGGGGCGCGGGATGCTGAGCGTGCAGGGTCTGAATTGGTGCACCTACAAAAGGAATTGGAAAATTAAAATAAAACAAGAAATAAGTAGAGGTGGAAATGGGAATGGGATTTGCAGGCCAGGGATGTGCGAATGGGTAGTATAGATGTTTTCAAATGAAATCAATTGCAGACTTGAACATAAAAAATGAAACCAGAAATTTCTGCCATGAACAGGCATGCTGGGTTGTACCTTTACACAATATCCCAGCCCGGTGCTGCTGGGAGGGCAGTGCCGCCTCACCTCCATGCGCACACACCCTTGCCACAACCCCTCGCACCCACCCACCACCCCGTCACCACCCCGCAGATCATGCGCTGCATCCGCATCGCCGCCACCAAGGCCGAGGAGCACGCGGGGCAGCTGCGCCAGGCACTGGAGGCACACGACGTGGCCAAGGTGCAGGCGCGGGTGCGGCGCAGGCAGCCGCTGCTGCCCACCGCGGCCTCGGATGACGCCACAGTGACCATGATGGCTGGAGCCAAGCTGGCAGGTGAGGCATGCATAGCATATGGGACCCATATTATACTATATTACTGGGACCCTTATTATATTCTTTCATATTATGGGTTATGCTCACCACTGCAAAAGAGGGGTGCATTGGGTGCATGGTGGCGCCTTGCGGGTTGTTCTGTGTGTGGGTGCTTATGTTCAATTCAGGGGCAAATGGGCAGCTGCCTGTGCTGGTTGAGCTCATACCCATGGGCCTTGTCAATGAGACATGCATGGGGGAGCGGGCATGTGCCATGGCATGTCTGCAGTCGGCTGCATTTGAAGCCATTTGGTGTCTAATTTTGCCATGGAGTGTTTCTTCAGCTCAATTTAGTTCACCCTTATTAACAGCACGTCGACAATAAACTTAACAGAAATTACCAGTGGATTTGTTGTAAAACTTACCTCCTGGTTTTAAGTTGTGGTGTGCCTGCCAGGTGGCGATGTGCCTTCCGAGGCCAGCAGCATGCAGTCGTCTGACAGCTCAGATGACGAGATGGAGGAAACTCCAGCTGGCAGAACCGATGCTGGTACGCCAGGTGGCGAGGCTTCAGCAGCAGCGGCGCACGATGGTGACATGGCGAGCACCGGCCCTTCTCAGGCTACAGCCATGAGTGTACAGCAGCAGGGGCGGCAATTGGAGGAGCAGCTAATTGTGGGGAGTCAGAAAAAGTCCAAACCCAAACAGGGCGCAGTGGCGGCGGCCAAGCCTGTGGGCTCCAAGCGCAGCGTGGGGTATGCGAATGGGGCTGACGTTCTGGATGAGTTTGAGGCCATTGCAGCGGTCATTGCTGGCGCGGGGCCAGCGGGAGGCGGCGGCGCCGCTGACCTGGCGGCGGCTGTCAAGGTGCAGAAGCACAAAAAGCTCAAAAGCAAGAAGGCCAAGCCGCAGGAACCCTGACACAGGGTATCTGAAATTACCGTGTGTGCGGGCAACCCACCTGGGCCCCAGACGTCGAGGGTGGGTGTGACTAATACCAAGCCTTGGGTTGACCAGTTGCAACTCCATGGAGGCCTCCAAAAGAGGTTGCAGCCTGAGCGTCCTGGGCAATGCTCATGGGCTGCGCTGCCATGACTTGCAAGATTTTTGGAAATAATTCAATTTGCAAGATTTTTGGCGGCACAGTCTTGAGGCTGGAGTCTGTGACAGTTGAGCCACTGTGGCATGGTGACAGACTCAACAGTCTAATCAGGTTTTGACACTTGATTCTTTGCGACTATGGTGTTGTTTACCCGCCGGCGGCATCACGGGAGTTCAGCAGGCATTATTGGTGAAAATTACAGCTGGGTACTGACGTTCACTTGGCATGCACCAGGTGCCAAATCATATATTCGTGATTATTATACGTATATATACCCACTGTCAACGTTAGCAACCCAAATTGCCTTACAAACTTTGGCGAGTACTTCCACTGTAACAGAAACTCTGTGTAGATTTCTTGCGTGCAAAATACGCGCTCCTACACTTAAGCTCAATGACAATACAGCTGGCCTTCTCATGGCATTGTGAAAACACGCTCATGTCTGTTGGCCAGAAAGGATTGAGGCCCAAACAGGGCGATCATACTGTATATCATTGCATCGCAATGGACACCACTGATACACGTGTGCTACTTTGACCATTTATCTGCTATAGCACCCCATCACTCGTCGTCAGATAAAAACCCACCCAAAGCAGAAGAGGCTATGAACTCCCCAAGAATACCGTATGCAAGGTCCCCATCTTTCCAATACCAGAAGCTGAGGTCACCTATGGTACAAGCAACAACAACGTGCTGCAACAAATTCACAAATAGTCATCGATACCAATACGAGCAGCCTGTATGCTCAAACCCAAGTCAATATCACCATTCAGCAACTCATTCTAGATCGCTTGTCATCTGTTTATCACCCATCAACTCGTCTTACCAGCATAAAAGGGGGGAAGAAATCGGGCACCACCAAGCCAAAAGCAATTTCAGGTGAGGTACCTGCAGGCAGGTTGTTCCAAACTAGTCTCCTACTCGGTCCCTGAGACTAACACAAGAAGGAACCACCCCAGGTTGTTGCGCCCCGCAAACTAGGCGCAATGTGCAGCCGCTGTATTCAGTTCATCTCCTCAATCAAAGCACACTAAATATCACTATGAAAAAAAACCATTCTCCAACAAACATATGACGAGCTTCACGTATCGAAGCGGGTTGTTTGACGAGCTTCACATATCGAAGCGGCTGTTTCACCAAGTGTCCACTAACGGACAATCACCGTTGAATATAGCACGGAATCTACAGGAGTTCTGGGGGTGAAAAAAGTGCTCTAAAACACAAAAGAATTCGTAAGAAAAAGCCAAACAAAGCAGGTACAGAGGCGTACTTTGCTGATGCAGGGAACAGGAGTTGGTGGTACCAAGTCCACCATTAATCACGCGCCGATTGCAGCCACTGACAGGGTTTTAAACGCCGAGTGTGCTGACTGCTGGAAGGGTTTGCTGTCCTGTTCTGACTCTGCACGAGAGGCGCCACCTAGGTTCTCCCGGAGCTTCTCCAAGTCAACCCGGCCAGCTGAAGCAGGGTAGGCCACCGGCCGGCATATCCTGGTGAATTGCACTGGCTCGTCAGACATGGCAGGCAGCACTGCAAGCCTGGACGTGCTCCTGAAGGGGTACATGGGCATGGGCACCGCTCGCCAGGTTGGCGCAGCACCTGGAGTCCAAAGGCAACTTTCAGCACGTGGGTAGTAGGTGGAAAGCAGTGTAGTAGTGCAAACCACTGTGACTGTGCAGCACGGGTGTTTATTGCCCACACACCTTGCGTGGGCGCTTCAGCGCTGAGGGGTGGCGTAGGCATGGGGAAGCCTGGCAGCATGGGGAATGGGAAAGGCATGGCCATTCCCATAGAACATGCTGGGAAGCCACTGCTTGGAAGCCAGCCACTGGCAGCTGTGGTGGATGGTCCCATCACAGGAACTGTCTGCAGGTCTTCTATCATGGCTTGGGCACACGCCTGTTGGTCAGCAGTGGTTTCAGGTCAGTGTGGGGAACTGATCCTGAGATCGGGTACAGGAAAAGATGGACGAATCGGACAAGAACCCACGTCAGGAACTCACCGCATCTACCAGGGTGAACCGCGACTTGCGCTTGGTCACTCCACTCAGTCGCAAGAAGTGCTTTTGAGCGTGCGAGGCCACCTCTGCATGCAAGGTCGTTCAGAGTCAGCAAAGGGTTTACGGGTTGGTGCTCCGACCGCACACACACGAAAAAAACAAGAAAGGCAGAGTGTTGCACTCACGTGTTGGCGTACGTGTTGGTACATAGTATCTTGAAATCCCTGCGCAGAAGGCACCGCTTTGAATCCTGGGTGGTCGTATGACTGGACTGAAGGGGGCGCGGGAAACAGGACAATCCCAATTGAATGACCCACAGCAGCAAAGACAGGAAAGCACCCTCACAGCTTCAAGCAGCAAGTGGTATGAAAGCGCGACGCGAAGTGTACAACAGCATCGGCGTTGGCGAGGTTCGTTGACATACCTCTCCAGTTGCCCTTCCCCAGGGATGCCAAACCAGCCAAAAACTGCTGGTGCTCTTGGTCTGTCCACTGCAGCGCAACACAAACAAGTGTTGAAACGAAGGCACACTGATCGCAAGACAGCGTCGCCAAACTGCTGCCCACACCAAACGCACCGGCACTCCCTTCCGTTGCACTGTTTCCCTGTCGGCAGATGGCTGCTGAGGGGGTGTGGCACTGCCAACTGCACTGTCGAGCCGCAGCCGCGGTGGCAGCTGGAACTCGTTCATACTTCCCGTAGGTGTGGGGAACGCATCTGTTGACTCTGCACCATCGTTCTGTGCGCCAATCTGGGCATCGCCTGGCTCATATGGCACTGACGTTTGCAGGGCCAGCCAGAAGCCAGAGCAGCTGTGGAGAGGAAAGGGCTGATGGAATTACGGATCGATCCGACTCATCCGAGAGAATGACGTGGTTGCGTTCAAATTTTGAAACCCTACTCCGGGGCATGGCGCGGATGGTCCGTGCGCACTGTCGTGGCAAAACGAGGACATCGCAAAATGCCAGGTTGGCAAAGTCTCACATGAGGCACATGGACAACCCTCTCCCGCGAAACCGCAACAGGGCGCCGCCCCAAACGCAGCCTCCCAAGCCATGTTTGCAGCATAAACTGTCTGCATATCACCAAACCTGGGTCGTTTGCGTCGCCAAGAAACCCCGCGCACGTACTTGCAGCAGCAACGGCTCGCCTCTCAGTGCACTTTGCTGCCCGCTTGCCCGCGCTGCCACCGATACCACTGGTGTCGGAACCAAAGCTGAGCAGGGTGTTGGTGGGGTATTGCACTACCCACCAACTTCTTTAAACTTCTTTAAAAGACGCCTACTCTCAGCCCTGGTCCTGAACGCCTCGTCCAGGAGTGACAGCAGTGCAAGGTACAACCCAACATTGCAGAAACGAACAGTTGGGCCAGGAGCTGTGTGGAGGCTCTGCAAAGACCAAGTCAACTGCTTTATATGAGTATGGCTATGGCAAGCCAGTGCACCTCCTTGCGCCAAGGTCTGGCCACGTCTGTGTTCAGAACGTTTCGGGCACAGGTAAGCAAGCAGGCGCACTAGCCACCTTAACTGGGCAGCCAGGTGCAGGACAGCCATGTTCAGGTACCTCTCACCCCAAGGTTGTATGTCGTTCTTGTGGGTTGCTGAGCCTCGCACTGGTGTATGCATGCATAGTGATATTTGGCACAATGCATATGCATGCGCATGGTTGCATTGCATGCAATGCCATGCTCATGCATGCCGGGGTTCCTTGCCAGGGCACCACAATGATGAAAGGAGGGTAACTTATCAAACCAGATTTCTACTAGAAGCCTCAGTGTGTGCAAGTTTGTTGGGTTTTTCCCAGAAATGCGGCCACTCTAGGGTTTGGCCAAGAGTGGAAAACCCTGCATATCCATTTCCCCATGTACACGCTCCAGTATGGACCTTCATAGCAGGCTATAAACCTGTTCACCCGCATCCATGAGTTGATCACTGCTGGCTGACGAGTGCTTGCTTGTTGCGGTTTTGCAGCGCACGCACTGCAGGTGTGCAGCCACCTCCTCCCTCCACGACCTGTCCCAATGGCAGGTCTCAAAGCTGCAGGCTGCGTACGTGGCTGGCAGGCGCAGCGTCAAGGCAAGTCACCAGCACTGCAAGCTATTTGCATGAAGTGCTTTCACTGCACGTTGCTGCCCTGAGCACTGGGTTCAAGGCGAGGTCCCTAGTGCGTGCACCTTCTCGTCTGCACCGGCTGGCTGGAGCATTACGCGTAGCCTTTAAGAGGATGTGTTGGGCTGCTGGCGGGCAAATTGCTGGCTGCTGGCGCGCTGTCTCATCCTGTGCTACACCGTCAGGGTGGGGCACAGGATGTTGGGTGCACCTGGCATGCATTCCTGTGCATCCGAATTCTCTTCCATGAGGCAGTGGTGGGCTGATGGGTGGACTTTGCTGCAGATCAACGAGCTGTCTAAGGAGCTGCGCATGGAGCGGGCAGATGTACTGACGTGGTTCAAGCAGTTTGAGCAGAAACCTGCGAGGTGTGAGCCGTGGTGTTGCCCATGGTTTAAATGAATATGCTGCATCATCGGTGTTTGCATCAATGCTTGCATTATCCATGTCACATGCACATGGACCATGCGCATGTAATGGTATTGACATTAGCCCTGCCTGTGCCACCAGTAGTGGAGTACACATATGGCATGCAGTGGGACACCGGTGGCGCTGCATGCTGGATAATCACGCTATGAGTGTGATTATGGTTTGCCATGCTGTTTGCAGCGTGCGCCAGAGCATGCTCCAAGCCCAGGTAGCAGCCCAAGCAGCAGACCAGGAGCGGAAACAATTGCTGCAGGCAAATTCGGGGGCGGAGGATGCCGAGCGCATCCCATTTGCAGGTGGGCTACCAGTGTCTTGGTCATGTGCAAGTAGCAACTGTGCGTCATGCCATGCCATGATTGCATATATGGGGAGATTGCGCTTGCGGAATGTAGTCTTAGTTTGGTGGTGGCACGTGAGTGTGGCACGCAGATTATGCCATATTGGCGCACCCTCCTGTGCCCACCGCCGGTTTTCTGTTGCAGAGCGCATGAAGCTGGGTGGCGATTTCCGCAAGAAGCGCCTCAGCAGGTCTGCTGAGATGGCCTTTGAGAAGGTGTACGACATGAACAAGTGGCCATCCGATGAGCTGGTACTGCAGCTGGCTGACCTGCACCGCCTACCGCGTCAAAGGGTGCTGGAGTGGTTTGCGCTGCAGCGGGGAACCGACCGGGGGCCGCAGCGCCACCGGGGATCGCGAACGGTGAGCAGGGACAGCCATGGCCCCCAAGAGGAGTGGAAGCCGGCGGGTCCGTCCATGTGGCGACAGCAGAACGATAGGGATGTGTGAGGACTTTGGATGGGAGCATGTGAGGTGGGATTTGGCGCCGCGCAGCATGTGTTATGAACAGCTACGAGCAGCCCAACCAAAGCGTGGGGTGGGTTCGTTGAAGCCATTGCCAGTTGTTGCTCAGCCTATGGTTAATCGCAGGCATACCATGAATCATGTCACATCTTGCAGATTGTAGGCCGTCATGTTGGTTTACTGGTACATACCGCTGTACCATGGTGTGCAACTTTACCGCACAAGTCTTGGAGTTCATCCATTTTATAGTACAAAGTTTGATTTTCAAAAGCAAGCCTTCATGCGTTCCAGCGAACAGCCAGATTTCCAAAAGCACTGCCCAATATTTCTCGAGCTGCATTGTTTCACAGGCTTCTTATCCAGACTTGGTGTGAGCCTCACAACACAACCCGCCTCAGGGGCCATTGCCAACCATACAGTGGCCCTTACATTCTGTCACAGTGATGGCGTGCAAAGAAAGAAAAGAAAACAGACGCCAAAGGCGTAAATATATGCTATAGCAAGAAATGTGACTCAGTCGACTAAGATCTTCTCATAAATTTCAGTGTACGTGTATTCTGAACAGGCTTCGTGGCATGTGGTAACTATTGTATGTTGCAAATTGCTATGCCTCATTGAGGCGGTTGCCATGCAAAATGTGGCCTTGGTGGTATGATCTTAGTTCCTCGAGGTGCACAATGATTGCCATTGTGCCTTTGATGACAATTGCATGCTGGCCCATTTCTCAGCGATGTGACGCTGCGCTGCCACTGGATATCCATATCCATGGACCAGCTGTTGTTTTACCCTACCACACCCTCATTGTATCACAGTGGACCCACTGGCAGGGTCTCCACTTGACGTGAAATCGCCCAGTGGGAAGGTGATGATACACGCTTGCGAGCATGCATGCACGCCTGTTGGTATAAGCAGCGTGTTTGCGAAGCTGTGATTACCTTTTGTCACAGGCAGATGACAGCACCTGGTGACAGCTGCCTTTACCCCACTGGCAGGCAAAGCCTGCAAGTTGCCATCACTAGTTGTCACAAAAAGGCGCATCTTTTCATATTATTGTTCAAGCAGTGCATGGATGCTGTGGCAGCAAAGCTGCCTACAATGTAAATGCTATGGTGAGCGCAAGTACCGGTTTCGACACGTATCATACACGAACCCAGCACAGACTGTTGTACATCGTGTTCTAATGTAGTGCTATCATCAACAACAAAAATCTGGGGTATTGGCCAACAAATAACTCACAAAAACTGGCCCGCTCCGCTTCTTTTGCCCTGAAGTGTTGCATGACAAACCTTTGGTGTAGATCTATTGCCCCCAAACGACACTAGGTGCATTGACAGCCCCTTTGGTCCATTCGGTCGTCAAGGGTTCATGATACCCACCCCTCGCATAGGTAGAGGTGGAAAAGGATAGGTGGACTTGGAGGTGAAAAAAGGGCACCAAGTCAAAACCCACACTATACCCCTACCCCAATACAAAGTATTACTACAAAACGTGGCTTGCACACCCCGACAATGTGCGTGCTGGCGCAGCCTGGGTGTAGGCCAAAATACATAATAGTACACAGCTCGGATGTCACGCTGGTTTGCAGAGCACCACTACAACTGCACCACTGTGTGACCCGGCCCAAGGCGCTGCTGCAACGACGTGCAGCTGGCCTCAAAACTCCTGCTCCAGCTTGGCACGCTGGTCCCTTAGCACCACCTTGAACTCGTCTCGAAGTCGTGCAGCCTCCTGCAAGACAAGATAGGTCAAACCCAAGCAGCTGTAGCTAGTGACAGCAGGGCCAGAGAGGCACAAGCATGGCCTTTTCAGGCAACAGTGAATGAGTGAAAAAGTGGGTACACAGATAGGTTTGGGGGTAGTGCTGCAAAGTGGGCACAGTGCATTTCAAGTCACTGAGCGGCCATAGCCAGGCTGTAGTACCTCATAGCGCCCATCCTCCAGAGCAGTCTCCATAGCCACCACCAGGCTCAAGGCCCTGTCACTGGCCAGCATCTTGTCAATCCTGTCCCGCAACCTGCAGCGCAGCGTCATATCAGTCACACTTGCATTCACCCACGACATGCACTGCAGGAATTGGGGCCACCAAAACAGCCACGCACTTGGCTGCGTCATCAAAGCGCTCCTCGGCAGCGGCCACCTGCAGCTGCAGCTTGAACATGACTGTGGGGTCCTGGTAGCGCAGCATCTCCTCCTTGCAGCTCCGGGAGATCTCCGCGTGCGACTCCTCCCTGTGCTCAAAGTGTTCTTGCGTTTGCGCCATCTTGGCAGCCACCTGCTTGTTGACGTACACGGGCGCCCCGAAGCGCACAGCCAGGTTGATGGCATCTGAGGGCCTGGCATCCACGTCCAGCTCCTGGTAGTCATCCCCCTTCCTGTCCCTGCCTTTGCCATAGTGGATCCGTGCGTGATATGTGTTGCCTACCAGCGCTGTCACACGGACCTTGGTGACCTGCCAGGCATACACTGGTGTCAAACCCAACTCCAGGATGTGCCTCAACAAGGGCAAGAGGGCACCCAAACTGACATGCAAGCCAACAGTCATTTACCCTTACCCTGAAGCCCAGGAGTTCCAACGTGTTCTTCATGAGGTCGTGCGTCATGGGTCGTGCCTGCAGGCAGAGTTTACGTGATATTACACCTGAACTGTTGTATTGCTATGGAGCAAGAGGGAGACTTGGTAAAGTTGAGCGCACCGTAGGTTTCTTGTTGATCTCCTTGACCAGCGCTGTGCACTCAAAATCGCCTGCATGTAGGTTAGAGCGTCAGCTCAGAAACTCGAACTATTCAGAGGTGAGCAAGGAATAGCTGCCCACAACACGCACCGATATAGACTGGGAGCACAGAGTTCCTCCCATCCAGCAGCTTCAAATAGATAATGTGACCAAACTTTTCCGTGTGCTTGACTGCAAGAACACAACCTGGTTAAGGTTGCCAAACGTATCCAGCACAACGAAAGCACGGTGTGGGAGGATCGTACCGGCATCTATCTTGGCTTCGAAATATTCTGCGAGGTTGAACTCTGCACTGGGGCCATTGCTGCTGGGCGTTGCACGCGTGGCGATAAGCTGTCGCGACACACCGTTGCTGTGGCGGGTTCTGCTTGACAGGACTCCGTGCGGGAACCCAAGGAAAGCGCTCTTGCAAGGCAACTGGCCTTTGGCAGCGGCGCTACCTGATAGCGAGCCTCGTTTGAACGTGCATCCACCCACTACCCCTATTTCGGGAAGCACATGTGCGACCAGGAGACCCATGCTGACCAGCGCCAGTCAAAAGACACTGCCCTCTTTCAAATGTGCTCGCCCAAGGTTTGCCAGCCCGTTCAAGTATGGGTTGCTTCCGACTGTCGGAAACTTTTCAGCTTGCTATATGCACGCATATCAATCAGCGCTCTCGTATCGTGATCGTTTTCCCTCCTGATTTCCATGCCTAAACCCTAATTAGACACAGTTTAAACCCTGACCCTAAACCCCAATTCCTTTAACGAGCACAAGTTTCATAGAATGGAATATATCCCAAAGGTAGGCGACAAATGCTGTTAAAAGTCCAGCCCTGAGTTGTACTAGTAGCACAATCCAAGCCGATGGATTGACCCCCACACACAATGCCCCAGGAGTTCACCCAGCTCTCTGAGACTCGCTAAGCTTCTTTCCATTCCTCAACGTTCCGCTGTACCATGCGCTCACCTGCTGCATCAGCTCCATCCAAACATCTCAGTGAGCACTTGCCACACACACCCAGTCTGGTCCAAGCTCGACCCGTTCTCACAGGCGAAAGTTGAGGTTTACAACACTGCACCACGGGCGCGGAGACTGAAGCACAGCAGCATGACTATATACTGCAGGATCATTGAGTTGAGTGCACTCTGCCTGTCACAGGATTGGCAAACGGCTCACGGCAAGATGGTGAGCTCCACAAGGTATAAAAATAGCTAGCATCGACTACTTTGTACCCCATCCGTGCTGCAGTCGAAGAACCGCGATGCACACCAGTCTACCTAGGTTTCTTACTAGGACTCGATTTAGACCTGCTGCCAGGTGGCGGAGTGATGGTGCCTGAGGTGTTGTCCACGACATACCCAGACTCCAGCAGCTGGTTGTACTTCCCCTTCCCGATGTTGATCACCCTGCCCGTCTCCACGTTGAGTATCAGGCCTTTCTCCACCAACGGGCTAACCGGGGGATGGTGAGATGACACCGGCACCTCAGGTGTTCGCTGTGCCGCAGCTGGTTGCCACTGCTGCATGGGTGACCTTGCGGATGACGGTTGGCTGCTGGACAATCCTGCAGCATGTTCGGTGCGCAGTGACTAACAACCAGCATGCCGTGACCAGTTCCTTAATCAAATGCTTGATCGATGTGTTGATTTTGTGTCCAGGATTGAGTGAAACCCAACATGACGATTTGAAACAATATTATTGTGGACGTAACACACTACAGCCAGGCGCAAAGCACCATTTCTGATGGTGCATCACTACTTCCACACCTGACATTCTGGACGTTGCTGGTGCTGGACGGGCTTCGGCGTATTCACTGTCACCCGGTGGCAATGGAATTCCTTGCGCCTGATTGTAGTGTTCTGATAAACTTATCCTGTTGCAGGCAAAGAGCACATCAAATGTCAGCCTTGTTGCATTTCCCCTTGGATGATGGCAATCGAGGGCCTTGGAAGGGTTGACACAATCATCCTACCCCATGCCAGCAGGATGGCTGTGATTGGCTTGAGCACCCTGAGTGACTCTCAAAATTGCAACAGCCAGAACGTTGGGACCATTGCATGCACACCTTTCATGTTGAGGCTTGATCCTCACAGGCGCTAGCTGCCTATATCCTGCCATGGATGGGTACTCTGATGCTTGCTGTGCTACTGCAGGGGGTCCCTCTGATTGCACAGGTGCATACTGTGCGCCTGAACGCATGGCATTGCTGGGCTGTGGGATATGCATCACTGATGGCTGGTACTGCTGCTGAAGCAGCCTGGCTTCACGTCGACGCTCCAACCTACACCCCATGGGCCATGTGTCTATTGGCCACACACCAGACGGCTTCCAGTACATCAAGAGCATGACAAATGGGTGGTGCACGAGCATGAAAAGAAGATGTATGTTTGGTTGCCATGCTCACATACCGCTCGTAGTAGCGAGTCTCCAGAAACTTCGCTGCAACCAGGATGCACGCAACTGACACCGATGCCTCGGGCAGGGTGGTGCTAAACGCCACCAATATCAATCCAGCCAGTTGCAATGCTGTCCGGAAAATGTTGTTCATCTTGACATTGGCTGGTTCATCATAGTAGTACGACACTGCAAGCCCCAGCAGCCCTGAAATGACCAGGTATGCCAACACAGCCTGCACCGCAGAATTGTGCATCATTAATAAAGCATCAATCGATACACACATTTTTGGTGTCATGCACAGCAGACATGCTTAAGCTGCAGGCGCACCTGGTTGTGTATCAGTTGGTAGAATGATGGCATCCAAGTGCCAAACACAAAGCGGAATACACCTAGCACGCTGCTGCCGAAGAGCCCAAATGCCGCCGCCACATGCTTCTTGTTGGGTATTGTCCTGAACAGGCACAGGCTGTTCTCAGTACCCTGCGTGCCGTGCGCTGGGACCCTTCCTGCACACCCAGCCCTGCGGGCCTGACCATTCTGCTGCTATCACAAGGGAATGCGACGATGACAGAGGCTGCACTTCATCCCCACAGTTCCTGGTGCACCAGAAAGCACATCATGCACGCACCTGTAGATAATGAATAGTGCCAGCAGCAGGGATATCAAGGTGAACGCCGCGGCTCCTGCACTAATTCTGAAGGTCGCTGAGCTGCTAAGCAGCTGGGCATTCCAGAAGAGTGCAGCCCCAGCCACACCCAAAACCAACAGGACCTTGGACAGCTGCTCTCGTCTGGTGAACTGACAGCTGTCTTCCCCGATGGCTTCTGGAGCAGGGGAAGACAGCTGTAGCACATAACTAACAGAAAACAAGCAGTCAAGGCCCAGCAACTGAGCAATTGAGCATTGTACGTCGTACGGTATGACTCGTACCTGTGAAGAATCGCCTTGTCGGCACCGCCACCCCCACGGTTGAGGTGCCATATGGGGATATGTGGACGGTGCAGCTGTCAGACCCACTGCCAAACCAGCTCCCCCAACCGCACCAAGCTTTCTCCAAGCTCTCGTGCTTCTGTGCCACGGCTTCTAGGTTGTGACCCACATACACACTGAAACCCTACAGGAGGGATGGCAGTGGTCTCAACCACATCCTGGCGTTGTGCAGAATCACGCAGAGGTGTGGCAGTGGTAACATGCGTCAGGCATGAGCTGATTGCGCACACCTTTATCCCAGGGCAGGTCACGGTCACTTGCACATCTGTCCACAGGTAGGGGTAAAGCCTCCATTTTTCGACTCCCTGGTAGGTTCTGGTGGAAGTTATGTTGCCACCTTGATCAGCCACTGGGGCCACATTGGCCAGCACCGACCCTAGGCCAAGGACTGTCACGACGGAGAGAAAGGTGCGAAGACTCATGTTGACTTCGAAAGGCTCACGATACTGGGTACCTCAAACAACTATGTTGCCAGCCACAATCCCAGAAGCTACTTGACAGTCGTTCACATGCATGCATATGCAAGCTATGTGCAACTCCCTCCAACGCCCTCACTCATCGGGAACAAGCAAAGGACGGTGCTCCGGAAACGAACCCGAACCATTTCAAACACGCAGGTTCCGGTACGTTTTGCCACGACTGTGCTGCTAAACGAGCTAGCCCGAAACTTTCAGACCTCGATGCATGCATGCCTCGCATATAATAGCAGACTCTGCTTTCGTGGACACAAGCAGCCTATCGATACCAACGTCTGGATCTGAAGATGACCGCTGGAAATGACCTTCTTGCGTATGTTGCTTGCACTCCGAACCTCAAGAACGAAGAACCACCGGAAAATAAAGTCACTTTCTGCCTTTTATTGGGGAAAACAAAAACAATTTGAAATTCCCAGGACTTTTGTTCTGGGGTGTTTAAAGGCAGGTGTGTCTACTGGGGCACCACCTTGTTATTCAGGTGCGCAGGGTGATTAGCATCCCCTGCAGTGAAGGTGGGCATAGGCCGTGCACACCTCGTGTCGCAGTCCCTGTTTTCCGAGAGCCCGGAGCAAGTTGGCTTCCGCATTCGCGACTGGTGGTGAGGGTTTTACGAGACACTAGCAACCCAAACAGCGACCCGGGTACCTCCTTTCGCAGATATGGGGCGGCACAGGTTATTGTATGGGGCTGTTTCCCTGTACTACGGGCGAGGCTATATGGCCGTGAAGCACTTCAGCACCCAAGCCTCGCTACTGGCCATCCCACAGGTATCGTATTGAAGGCACTACCCTCTGTTTGTGTATGCAGCAGGTCTGGGGGTGGGCACGGACGCACGATGTATCGAGACCTTTTACGGTATTGCGCTGTTTTGGGAGCTTGGTGTGGTGTTGGGCCATGTGGGGCAGGGGAGTGGCGTTCCGCAAACAGCGCATGCTGACTGGACCATGACTTTTATTCGACCCCGACTTGTGTGCGTGCAGGATCCTATTCGCCCGCAGCAGTCCCGCTCCCTGAGCGTGTTTCAGGGCTCCAAAGTCAGCCGCGGAAGCTCCGAGTCCTCCATCATGTGCCCCACGTGCAAGAAAACAACCCTGGACACAGTCCCTTTGGGCAACCAGGGCAGTGTCCTGTCAAACGTGGTACGAGTGCAGCGCACCCCTTGTCTCCAGGGCGCACGAAACAGTTGAGCTCAAGAATGGGGTTCAAGCTTGCTATAGCTTGTGCATGCCAAATAAATCCTGTATCGTGGGTGCCCCTACTCACTGGGCCACTGCTGCACTTGCAGGTCGACCAGCCTGCAGACCCAGCCAAGTGCGACATGTATTGGTGCTCACAGTGCAAGGTACGTGCTGTCCCTCTATGAACTTCCAGCTTGTGAGTGCAGAAATTGATGCAATGCTACAACCACAAGATTGGCATGCACATGAAGCATGCATTCGTGAGAGTGTGGTGCCTTTGCACACTGGGTGTAACGCACACTGCCATTCCCACAGGAGGTCAAAAACCTGCACAACGTGTCTGGCGGGTCTGCCCACTCCCACAGTGCCAGCCTGGCGGAACGCCCCACTTGCGACATAGGGACCAACCCCTCGCCCACCGCTGGTGTCGACCAAGCCGTGCGCAAGGGGTATGCAACCACCTACCCAGCCACGGTACGTTCCGGCAGCTTGCAACAACAGAAGCCCCCCGTGGCTTGTGTGCACACAACACTTGTGAATATGCGTGAGGCACAAGGGGATGCCAATGCCAGGATAGAACCTCTTTGCATGGGCATTGCATGGGCGAGATTGAAAGCTACTACTGCTGCATTGCACATCAACTCAATACCCTAATGCGCCACCTGCCCCACGACATGCAACAGCCCTTGACTGCCCCCATCTCACTGGCGCCTTGCCCCACCTGCGCCCTGCAACCCTGCTTGACCACCCCCATCACATCCTGCCCCCACCCACCAGGCGCAGGTGACCAACCAGCCCATGGACGCCATCCCCTCCTTTGGCGGCGCCACCTCCAGCACAACGCAGGGCTTCCGCGCCTTCGGCACAGACCGAGTGCCCACCCCCCGAGAGGTGGTCCAATACCTTGACCAGCACGTCATTGGCCAGGTGAGAAATGCTGTGTCGGGCTAGTGGACCTCAGGTCAAGGGCTATGGCTTGTCTGTCTCTCGCCCCAAGGCTGCATATGGGTACCCGGTCAATAGGGCCGCTTTCGTACTTGTATACAATTACAACCACAAGAACGGCTTGTTAGCCGACCTGCGGGTTGAATTAATTGGAGTATACCTCAACTGTAAGAAACCGCTGATCAGTTAGAGTAGATATTATTAATGATGAAATATAATTGGCAACATCCTCCCTCACACATTTCCATCACTTGCCAGGAGCACGCCAAGAAGGTGCTGGCTGTGGGGCTGCACAACCACTACAAGCGCATTGCACACGAAGCGCTGCGCAGGAAGCGTGCGCAGCCACCCCCGCAGCCGCAGCCACAGCCGGTTGGGGGTGCGGCTGGTGGGGAGGGGGGGCGGACGGTGGAGCGGCACCAGCATGCGCACATTCACGGCAACCAGCTCAACCTGGTGGGTGTGCGTGGGTGGGGGGTGGGGGCATGGGCGAGGGGGGAAAGGCTTACCATGTGGCAGATGCAGGGGGACAGAGCCTGCGCACAAACCCACAGCACATGCGTCCCACTGGCTTGTCCTACAAGGTTGCATACAAATAGATGCATGTGGTCCTCTGGAGATGCATCCAGTACGGTACCCTAGGTTATGCAGCACCCCCCCTCCCCCGGCCTGCACTCACTTCACAACACCACTGCAGGGTCGCGGCGGTTGGGGGATGGCCTCTGCCCTGCCAGAGAGCATGCTCACCACCGATAGCCCAATTCCGCCACCCCCGCACGGCACCCCCGACACAGGCGGGCTGTATGGCTCGCAGCCGCGCGCGGATGAGCCCCCACCGGTGGGCGAGTACCCCTCCAGCCAATGGCAGATGCCGGAGGAGGGGGAGGACGGCGTGGAACTGGACAAGAGCAACGTGCTGCTGCTGGTGCGTTGGGCAGGGAATGGGGTTGGTGTTTGGGGTGTATAGGATGGTTCTGCCGGGGAATTCCTATACTTACGGATTTGGTTCAGGGTAGGTCCTGTTGGCAGGGTTAGGGGTCAGGGCTATCATTACACTGTGGCGAAGAATACCAATACATCATGGCTGGATGTCAATACCGCATGGCTATGGTATAGTACGACATGGCATTGGGGTTGCATGGTTGAGCCTACATCTACCCGGATCATCGAAGGATTATCTGAGAATTAACTGGAAAGCGCTGCATGCGTATGTTGTGCTGGACACAGCTGGCTTGTTCATCATCAGCACCCCACATTTGTTGGCAGTGCCTCCCTGCGACGGGATGTTGCCGCCCTGCACAATTTAAAAACCGTATATATCCACCACCTATACACTTCACCCCCAAAAGCAGGGTGTGCACAATCCCAATCCCCGCCTCCCCCTGCATGCAGGGCCCCACCGGGTCGGGCAAAACCCTCCTAGCCAAGACCCTTGCCAGCATGGTGAACGTGCCCTTTGCTATGGCGGACGCCACCACCCTGACCCAAGCGGGGTACGTGGGCGAGGACGTGGAGTCCATCCTGCACAAGCTCCTGCAGGCAGCGCAGTTCAACGTAAACGCCGCTCAGCAGGGGATTGTGTACATCGATGAGGTGAGGGGAGGGCGGCCTCTGATCCTCATGAAATATTGATCAAGAAACCACGATAAGGCAACCAGGGTGGTAGTTGGCTGTGAAAAGATCGCTGCTCATCTGGCTGTACTGCTGAAGACCACATGCAACTGTACTTGACAGGCAAGACAGGGGTTGTAAGTCAGACACCGGCTCAGGCCATAGCATTGCTCATGTGGAGTTGTCCAAAATCAGCCTCTACTAAATATAAATCAATTGGTGCAGATTGACAAGATCACCAAGAAGAGCGAGAGCATCAGCATCACGCGCGACGTGTCGGGTGAGGGCGTGCAGCAGGCGCTGCTCAAGATGCTGGAGGGCACGGTGGTGAATGTGCCGGAGAAGGGGGGCAGGAAGAACCCGAGGGGTGACTTTGTGCAGGTGAGGGGAGGCTTGGCGCGTGGACTCAGGGGTGTGGGACTGTGGTGGGAGTCGTGGCTGCGATGGCGCAACCTCTCATGATGCCTTTACAGTTGTACACTGCTATTCGGGTGGATAAACTCGCCAAAATAACTTTGCTTCAATGAAATGTTGCAACAGCATGTCATGGCTTGACATGTGTGCCAGCGTATTGTTAGTCAATTACATGGGAACCAGTAGCGGGTGCATGGCTGGTCCAATCTTGGACCATAACCCAGACCCGGGCAGGCCATGTTGAGCACTCACCACCACCCGCCTCACCACTCCGCCTCCACCCGCAGATCGACACCAAGGACATCCTGTTTGTGTGCGGCGGCGCGTTTGTGGACCTGGACCGCCAGGTCATGGAGCGGTCGCAGCAGGCCAGCATGGGGTTTGGCAACCCGGTGCGCACCCGGAGCACCACACTGGCGCGGGCAGCAGTTGACCAGGCTGCTGTCTCGGAGGCGCTCAAGGGCATCGAGCACGCTGACCTCATCAGCTATGGGCTCATCCCGGAGTTTGTGGGTCGCTTTCCCATCATCTGCAGCACGCTGGTGAGGGGATGGGGTGGTGGGCGGGGTGGTGCGCTGTGTACATGTGCATGCATGGTGGTGGTGCTGCCCGGGTGCAAGATAAGACAAGGAAGTGTGACGGGAATACCAGTCCTTCATATGTAGTCATGTCCAACGTTGTACACTAAACAGGGCAGCTTCCTGGCAAAGGCCAGCAGGCATATGATGGAGAAGCAGCCCTCGTAATCACCGAAATCAGCTGCACCATCTCAAGGCCAAATCCTAAGCCATGCTCAATCATTTCGAACCCCCCCCTGCAGGGCCTGAGCGTTGAGGAGCTGAACCTGATCCTGACCGAGCCCAAGAATGCGCTGTGCAAGCAGTATGGCAGGATCGTGGGCATGAACAATGCGCGGCTGCACGTCACGCCCAATGCGCAGCGCGCCATCGCGCGGGAGGCGCACCGCAAGGGCACGGGGGCGCGGGGGCTGCGTTCAATCATGGAGAAGATACTGCAGGAGGCCATGTTCCAGGTGGGGCACGGTTAATTACAAGCATTCCGGCACGAAAAGACCAGATCAGCATTTTTAGGGTGTGGGGTTTAAGTTTTGCTGCATCAGGTGGCGATGTTCCATTGTGGAGCACCAGGTTGGGAATGCTCAGGCGCCTTACCATGGCAAGAGTATAGGTATCAGAAATGGAAAATTGCGCGTGCTGGGGAGGGGTTTCATTGGTGTTGGCGGGATTGGGCAGTTGAGGGGATGTTTGATGGTGCAATAGGCCTTATATGTGCGGCTGCAGTGTAACGAGTGCCCGCGTCAATGCATGGGCTGCTAGCTACCCCACCACTAGCCATCAATGTACAGGCGCATGCTGGTGTCCGTCCCTGCAGTGCAGCCGCACCCATCACAGCGAATCTGGCACAGGCTGTGCGGCTTGACACGTGTCCCTTTAGTTGCTGTGAAGATGTGCCCCACCATGTTTGTGTCCCTTTATTTGCCTGGGCATGTGTCCCTTTAGTGGCGTGAAAGCGCGCACCCACTGCACCTGCAGGTGCCTGAGGGGAGCCCAGGCCAGGTTGTGCTGGTGGACGAGGCCTCAGTGACGGGCTCAAACGGGCCCAAGGAGGCGCGGGTGCTTGCCAATGACTATGAGCTGCGGCGCGCGCTGGCGGCCTGCGGCGAGCTGGAGGAGGAGGAGTTTGAGGCAGAAGGCACGCAGGTCGAGGTAGAAAGCGCGCAGGTCGGCAGCTAGGGCAGGGGGCAGGCAGTTGGTACCACCTGGGGGTTGGTGGTCCAAAGCGCAAACCCTAAGGGTGTGGGGTGGAGTGTGCAGCTGGTGGGAAGCATTCTTGCGCACTCCATTGGATGTGTGTGTCAACATGGGGCTGTTTTTGCTGTGTGAAAAGTTTGGAGGCCCGAGGCTACACTGTTCTCACCCCGAGTTTTGCAGATCACGTAACATCGTTACGAGGATCACTGTTGTAGTATACATAGTGCCCCTCAGCTTTTTCAGAGGTTGGTGTATTTTACTGTACTTGATGTACTTTGGCACTGCATCTGTTTGCACACAGACCTCAAGTTGGTTGTATTAGGTTCAGAGGGAGGAAAGGTGACGTGCTTTGAAGTTACAGGCAAGTCGCTGTCACGGGTGATGCGTTTATGCACACGACTATGGTTGCAAGGCATTGCTGCACGCTGTACTATAGACATGTTGGACTGGGGCGCGTGCTTGCAAAGTTGCTGCATTACCGCATGCCATGCATGAAGGCCATGCAGCTAAAAGCACAGCTTAATTTGTCACAATGCGTACATGACTAGCTCATGCTCGATACTTTTCAATATACGTGCTCAGCAGCCTTTAGTTAATTCTGATGGTTCCAGATTCTGAATGCCTTAGGGTCAATGTCCTGGGATCAGCGTGGCGGTTGATGTTCCCACGGATGGTAGTCAATATAGAGGTGCATCGCTGTAATTTTACTACCGTATGTGATAGGGAAATCTTCCAGGCGTCACGCCAACGGTTGGTTGCGCCAACCGGTGGTGGTCCATTGTGCAGCCACACTCAGTCTGTCGGGCGATCGATCAGCACAGCCTCATGCGGCAGTCATTGTGAAACTATCCTCAAGCTTGTGACATCCAATTGACCTGCTGCATCGCAACTCAGTTGCAACTGTGTAAAATGGTGATCAATGCCATTGGCGCCATCAGGCAGGCTGAGCCGAATTGGAAATAAAAAAACTCAATTGACGTCATCACAATAACTTGTTCAATGGGCGCTTTGCAGTATGTGATGATTCATTTTAGTGTGTATGGCAAGCTAATGAAAAAAATAAACATGACAATTATTCAAGCTTGCGGCAAGATTTCAACTTGACATGATCAGATTGAAAGAATGTGACAGACAGTCTGCCATGCCTCATATGTCAGGCCACATTCCATATCGCGGCGCATTGCCCACAGGGCTGTGAACTCTGACCCCTGGGCGAGACATCTTTGCCTGATGCACTTCTGGTCAATCATGAGACCCACAGTGGAGTCTACCAAGGACCTGGTGCATCCTGTGTTGCCAAACGATCACAATGGACGCTGCCCTAAGGGAACATATAATCATCCATTGGCAACCAGACTGCAATTTGCTCATGTTGAGCAACGCTGCACACCATGTGCCCTTGTCTCAGGCTTCGTCCATCCAAGTCTGAAGCTGGTCCATGTAGAATCCTGGATGCTGGCTCAGGTGGAACCTTTTGGCAATGCGTTCTTTGCCAGGGAGGCACGTGCAGATCCGGGTCGAATGGCTGCTGCAGCTGCAGCGGCAAAAGCGGCAGCAGCAGCTTTAGCAATCTGAGCAGAAGCGATCTTGGCTGTCTTTGAGGCTTGCGTATTCGATCGAAACTCGGCAGCTTCAGCATCCTTGATGAGTTTTGCCCTGCATCCAATGGGGCACAAGGTGTCAGCTACCCAGTAAATGACTATGCCAGTGCAGCATTAGCCAGAGCCAGAGCTCCCACTCTGTTGCTGACTAAAGCTGTCAATGTGCACTTGACTTTACAAGTGGATCCAATCAACAACAGCACAATGACAACTTGAAGATTGCAGCGCACACGGCTGATCAGGTACATTGCAACAGCCCAAACACTGTGACTTCCTAGCATATAGTGGAAGTTGAAGGTTCAAAGGATGCTGCAATTGTCTTTCAACACTCACTTGGCTAGCTTGCGCCGCTCTGTATCTTCCATTAGCCTATCATAGAACGCATCCATTTCCTCCTTGGAAACGCGCTTGTTGTGAGCTTTTGGGTCCATTGCTTTCCAAGCCTGTACAAGCTTCTCTTCGCGATTCTTCATATCTTCTTGTGTAAACTCCATGAATCGCAAGGTGCGAATTGCCCTATGGACATCACAAATTTCAGTCAGCCCATGTGCTGATCAGGATCATCAATTAGGTAAAATAGAGTCATTGGCCAATGATCCACAGCAGCCTTATACTAAATGAGGACCACTGGATAATTGTTACAGCCTGTGGGCTAGTAACGGAGCTGCTGAGTAATTTATCCCCCTTGCCGCAAAACCACCTGTATATTGCAAGTGCTTTCTGAGGGCAGTCCATGCTGCTCATCTTGCCAATCTCTTCAGGTTTGCATTTAGCTAGCAGCTTCACCGCTTCTTCAACAAGGTTCCCTGCTGGATTTGCTTTGCGGGGTGACTTCTTGCCATTCAGACCAGCAGGGTGGTTGCGTAGGAACTCTTGCTGCATGTCATCAAGTCCATCACCCCTGCATGCATGTCATTTTTGGTCAGTCTCTTCATGTGCATGCAATGCAAACAATGCAGCACCATGGTATGCACCCACCCACCCTCAGCCGCTTATTGTATGGATGATTCATGCACAACGTTTGTTACTACCATACTAAATGAACCCCAAGCAGCGAACCTAAATTTTGCAGCAGTTTAAGGTCGTGCCATCTAGGCTTTGCAGTAGGTTCAATCCTCGCAAAATCATATGATAGCATCATTCTACCTGTGAGCAGACAAATCCACCCCCTTCCCAGCAGCAACTGCTGCCTGCATGGCGCGGGCACGTGCCAGCAAGGCGTCGCAACGCTCTGCAACACTTGTCCAATGCCCCTGCTCAAAGTCGTCCCCTGGCCATCCACAGCCTGTGAAATAGGTTTTGCAATCCTCCAGATCCATCTTTGCCTTCCCATCTTTTGAGTCAGACCTGCAATGTACAGGACAGGGTATCACTCAGACACTCCTCACTGTACAGTCTCTCACCGTGCAGCAACCACTGGCATCCGTCATGACTCATGAGTCGCTACACAAAGATGTTTTATGATGGATATTCATTGGTCATTTGTGCTGTGCTCAGCAACCCTTCCCTCACCATGGCCATGGCATGTAAGGGTGCATTACGCTGCAACAGTACTCGATGCTGCAGTGGGATTGAGTACGCAGGTGCATGGGCTGAACCTCCTCATGAACAGTGACTGCCAACAGCTTGACTGCAATGCTACTCTAGTATGCAACATACCGTTGCTTCTGTAGCTGTTTCAGCTTTGAGTCCTTGGAGTCCAGATCAGCTTTGTAGCGCTCAATGAACTGAGCAGTTCTGATCGCTGCTGCCAACTTGGCAACCTTTTTGTCCTTAGCTGCAACAATGGAGTGGACATCGTCGTCATTAATACTTAGCTCGTGCTGATAGGTTCTGCAGAGCTCTGAGATTGCGTCGTCCACAATGGCCCCATCCTTTGTGAGCTCAGCCACTACATGCTCGCCGCATTTGCGTGCGACAATGTGCCTGCACACATGTCGATTGAAATTAAGTCCTTTGAAGGCTTGCAGGTGGCCTGTAGGACCCCCCCATTGAAACCACATTATGTCACAAAAATAGCAATTGCGGGAAAGTGTTGGATACCCCAGAGCCGGGTTTGCTCAATTAGTATATATAGGATCTCCAAAGAGCATTCAGAATGCTTTTTCCAGCTTTTTTTACACTGATGCGAAGTGTTTGCCAGGCGATAAGAATTGGCATTGTGCTTCAACATGCGCATCATGTCTGCCATGTAGTTATGATTGGCTTAAGCTTTGCAATATCTTACCTCAGGAAATCCATATCCCGTTCAGACTGTTTTCTTTTCAACGAGGGATCATTCATCATACGCTCTGGAGAGTACAGAAGGTGTTCAATCTCCTTCAGGTTCTTTTGCCTTGACTGCAGATCCCTTTCGACCCTTTCAAGGAACTTTGCCCCTCTGTGGGTGCCGCTTGTGTCTGACACCAGCTGCTTAGAGCGCTCTGTGATGTGAGGCTTGAACCAATGGTTTTCCTTCAGCAGATGCCACATTTCAGTCAGTGACATTGCAAATTGGGTATATGCATATGTAGTGCATAAAACACTTGGCGCATCATCAGTGTAGGCATGTGCATATAGGTGTCATTGCAGGAACGTCACAAACAGCCTGATACACGTCGAATTTAAGAAAGAAATATTTTTTATCAGAAATGTACAGGTGAGTACGTGATCTTACAAATTTAGACAAAATCTGTGCAAAGCTGACTGCCAATCTGCTGCTGGAAGGCATGTTACCAGGTAGGTATACAGGCACGATATAATGGACTGCAGCAGCGACTGCAACATGGCTGCCATTTGAGCACACACGCACCATAGGTGAAGGAACATAGCACAAGCTGTTGTCTTGTGCAGCATATTTTGCGCTGTGTGACCCCACATGCTGCCAAGGTGCAGCACCAGCCGCATCCACAATGTCACTGCCTTGCCGATGCCGAGGCAATGGCTGAGAACTGCTGCTGGGTTCAGTGGAGGCATGAGTTGCTTTGCAATCCAAGGCTTTGATCAATCCTTGAACTTGCTTGACTGCGTCGGATGCTATCACTGCATTCCGCGAAGCCCTTTCTGCTGCCCTGTAATCCACATGATATATTCTCTGAGTCGGTTGAGTTCAATGCTCAAACCAGTGCATTAATGCATCTCACGAGCAGTTGAAAGTCTATGTGAGAATACATGTATTAACAGTCACATGCAGAGCATTTGCAGTGATTATCATGGCCATTGTTTGGTGAGCTGTATGCAGCAGGAATATAAAAACAAAACTAGGTATTCTGTGCTATAAGGACATAAACACCAATGCTAGAATTGGCAACAACATGCAAAACAAATTGTGACAGCACATCCTTCACAGCCCTTACGCGTGCAAGGCTGTTGCTTTGGCAAGTGCTCTTTGCCTATCATGCTCCAGCTTGGCGCGGTGCTCTCTCAATTTGGTGGGCGAAGCTGGCGTCACCTGGGATGCCATGAGCGCAGGAGCTGCTGATGCTGGTCGTTGTAACTGTTGCAAGCCCTTGGACGGGCTTGACCGTGCATGACCGGGTGCAGGGTCTCCAAACTTGGCCTTCAGCTGCGCAATTCCTGAGACAATATCTTGTCTATGACCCAGGGGGCCAATCCCAAGTTCAACCTGTTGCGACACACACCACTGGTGAGGATGGGATGCGGCTACATCTCGTAGCACCTATCACAGACATTTCCATGCAGGAAAATTGCACAGGATGCTGCCGTACTGGCCGGTGCACTGTCGTACCTTTAGTTGATGATCTGTCAGCTGGCATAGCAGCTTGCCAGTGACACAATGATGAAGGAATTTCTTGCGGTACTGCTCCAAGCCAATGTACACAACCCAGTTGCACACTTGCGCCACGGACCAATGTGCAACGTGGGTGCTCCACTGCTCCTCGATGCGCTGTGTGAGTTTGGATGCCCTGCCAGTGTGGGCTGACTTTGGCCTGCGATTCTTGCCGCCATTCTGTGGACTGTTGGCAGACTCACTTGAGCCGCTGGTGGGCGCAGCTCCATTTGCCACGCACACTGCAATAGCAGACCTTGCTGTCACTTTCCCCACTGTTTTGGTTGTTGCAGGGGCACCCCCAGTGTGACAAGTCAATGTTGCTGGGAAGTATGCAGAAAGAAACCGTGCAGGCGGAAACACGCTGTGACGCCATGGGACCAAGAGTGCCTATTTTCACATCTATGCAGTGCCTGTGTTGTGCAAAGTCTGGTTATTGGTATAACCCCTCCACACTCTTGTCTTACCTGCTGAAGGGGAGGGAGGCCTCCTTTGTCCAGGACTGTGCCGCTCAAGTCGGGGTGCTGGGCGTGAACCCTCGTCAAGTACCCTGCTGCAGCTGCAGGCATACTCCTGTGAAGTCCCGTGATCAGCACCTATAGCCAGGGGCTTGCACGCCGCTGTGTTGGCTGTGCCGACCTGCTCACCATCTTCATTGGTATGCTGCTGCAACGGATTGTGCCATATGCTAGTTGCTCTGTCACCAATATCCTGAGGTGCTGAAATACCGCTTGGCTGCAAGACTTCCTGCCACGGTGCGGCACTGCTGAGCTCTGCAGTAGGCATCGAGCCGTGGTAGCTAGGCGCTGCACCCTGCTGAACACTGTCATGGGCAGTACTTGAGCTGGCCTTGGGATGGTCTTCAGTGGGTGCACCTGCTCCTGCGCAAAGCACAACCAGCTGTGATTCTGTATCCAGATCAAATAGCTGTGAAATCTACACATCTTGTGACCTTGAAACCTGCAAAAAGCACCATTCTCACATGCCAGACAAGGTTATACCCACCATCATCACTCCAGTCTTCGGAATACTCTTCACCTCCGTAGCCCATATCGACGTCTGTTACTGGCAAGTCAAACCACAATGGTACTCTAGTGCTAGCAGTTCAGTGCTGGAAGATTTCCGGCTGTACTAGTAATCAGCCCACAGCCAGCAGCAGTGCTCAGTCGGCAGCTGCCTTCCCAGGGAGCCACCTTGTATGCACCGCAGCTTTCACTGAAGCTCAACTACAACAAATAGAAAAGATCTCTCTCTAGGACGGGGCGCGTGCGTTTGTCGATACGGAAGATGTTTAGCCCACGTTTAAGAATGGCCTCCAGCCTAGGCCCAGTTTGCGGTTGCGACTGGCAAGCAGCAACTGATTAGATTATACTAATAACTATAGCCGATAAGATCTTTCATAGTCAACGCAAAGTCCCTGATAGGACGTACTGGGGCTAGGTGGGCTAGGTGCAAATTTTCCCGCATGCCGAGGTCAAAAAGTGGGTGGTTGCTTCCAGCGCCCAAGTCGACCAAGGATGCTGCCTGAACACATATTTCCAACATAGCAAGCAGTACTTGGACTAGACTTTGCAGCGCTTGCGCAACAGAATACGTTCGCCCATGCATCGAGCCCTCTCCTCCCCTGTGAACATATTCCCCTTGTCCAACGTCCCCGCTCACACCTGAATATAATGCGTCTCGCGCAGGCAGCCGCCGTGACAAAAGTTTGGGCTTTACAAAGCATGGCGCAGTAGGAAGCAGTCTCCCTTTCTGGACGCTGACGGTGGGCTCAGCTGTTTGTGGTCGTGCCTCGACCAAAACAACTGCCACGATGGGGGTGAGTGCACGCTGCTTTGTTTACATGCCGAAAACGATGCCTGGCTTGTGCATGCATACTTACTGTTCGATTACTGCCCCGCAGTCGCTGATGGCCAGTGACGCCTTTCAACACATTCTTCGTGTGCTGAACACGAACGTGGATGGCAAGGAGAAAATCATGTACGCCTTGACCTCTATCAAGGGTATTGGCAGGCGGTTTGCCAACATCTGCTGCAAGAAGGCTGAGGTGGAGATGTCCAAGAGGTGGGGGCAGCAGCAGCAGCAACAAAGTCCAGCAGTTGGTTTCTTACTAGCATACCGTGACATAGTGAGCCATATATGACGCGAAACACAGTATCATGGGTGGTGCCCAAAAGGAGGCTGAGGTGGAGATGTTCAAGCAGTGGGGGGGCAGGAAGCAGCAAGAGCACAACACTTGGTTGCCGCCTGCTGCCCTCTTGCATAACGTGGCTTGTGATGAGCTGTGTATCACTCCAAGCACAGTAAGCGTTGTGCCCAAAAGCTTGCTTTCCTTGCAACAGGGCCGGTGAGCTGTCAGCTGAGGAGCTGGAGAGCATTATGGTCATCGTGGCCAACCCCAGGTCATACAAGATCCCCGACTGGTTCCTGAACAGGCAGAAGGACATCAAGGACGGCCGCTACAGCCAGCTGACCTCCAGTGCGCTGGACACCAAGTGGAGAGAGGACCTGGAGCGCCTGAAGAAGATCAGGTGCGCAGGCAGCAGGACAGGACATGCACCATCGGGGAAGGAAAAGCAGGGATATACAGCGCCCACAGCTCATTGCTATGAGGGTTACATGGGGGGTGGCAGTTGGCAGGGGTTCGTGAAGGATTGCGTGGCGTGTGGTCACTGGTGGTGTATGCATCCCACACAGGTACAGCTGTACATGCTGTCAGCAGCGCAGGCTGGCAAGCAGCACGAAGTGTTGGGAGTGCGTGTCACTAGAACGAACCGTCGGGAAAGAGTGCACCAGGATGTGTACAAGTCACCCCGTGCATAGTCGCGCATGGCCAAAGCAAAACTCTTGGGCGTGGGTATGTTGCTGCAAAAAATTGTGAGAAAATGTACTATATACAGCGCAAGGGGTTCCAACATGAAACCCACGCCAGCCACTTCGTATGCATGTGCTTGAGGTAATGCACAGTTTCATCAAACCAGGTACCCGGGAATGCACGATGTTTTAATTTGCCCGCTCTGGCTGTTGGGCTCACACCATCATCCCTGCCTGTCTTGCAGGAATCACCGCGGTCTGCGTCACTACTGGGGTCTCCGTGTGAGGGGCCAGCACACCAAGACCACTGGCCGCCGTGGCAAGACTGTGGGTGTGGCCAAGAAGCGCTAAGCTGTTGCTTATCCACAACATTCTGTAACTATCTCCTGCCCGCCTGCTCTGCCCCGGGCGCCCAGTACACCACTGCCGTGCGTGCGGATGGTCTCTGATTTTTGCATACCCATGGGAGAGGGAGATCGCAGCGTTAACATGCCCGTTGCTGAGGTGTGAGCCGCCATTCTCACGATGTTGCGGGCTGCACCTAACCCACTTTCCCGGCAGGAAAGTACTCCGCCTAAGCTCCGCCCTTGCATAGCACCCACCGCAATCAGGGGTCCATAATGTCATTCTCTTTGCGTAATTTTGTTGCTGGGCTGTAGTTGACCAAGCAGAGATCTTTACTCTCAGCAAGATATATGGACTTCACAACGGGTGACTTCAATGTGCTTGGGTTGCTTTGCTGGCAGATGTGATGTGGCCAGGGATCATGCAATATGTTGAGCTGCACAGTGCACTTGTGTTTATAGCCTCGAGGGACTCCAGGCACGTAGCTAGCCTAGGGGAGCCCTGACCCTAGGGTAAGGGTAAGCGGCGCTGGCATGCGCCTGGGCGCTTATTGGGCATCACCCCACAGGCTGGGCCACAGCCGCTGGCGAATTCAATTGCCATCTCCAAGCCTTGGCTGCAATGTGATACTTCTTTCCCTCGTCACAGTGTGATTCTGGGCAAGGAAGTCCAGAGGTGACACCAGGTGTGAAATGGTTTGTTACTTCTGGGAGTCCTGGGATCCCCGCAAAAATGCAGCGTCGCCAGATATCCATATCTCGTGTCGGAGCTGTGAAAGGTGCCAAACTTTCGTTCAGGAGGTACATAGATCACCAATACAATCACCCAAGCATCACCGATCTTGGTCCTGTCTTGGTTGACATCGAAGCATTGCGTGAGTTGGTGTAGTACTAGTCTTAGTGCTCCAAATTCGCAAGAGAGCTTGAACACCGTTGGGCTGAAAGGAAAAGTCGTTTACCGTCTTGGGCAGTTGTCCTACCTGATAAAATCGAAAATACCAGAGAGCGGCAGAGGCGGCAGTGTTGGCTATGACGGCCGCGAGGTGAACCTGTACTTCGCTTTTCTTGCCGATGGCATGCATGCATGCATGGGTGTCCCAGTCACGACCGTTGGCAACACAGCCAGCGCAAATTCCTGAAGGTATAAGCAGGAAATTTATTTTTGTCCAGGTTGGTTGAGGTCAGAAGCCTTGCTGACTCGTCCCGGGCCCGGAGTGAAATTGCACGTCACCGGGGCACGCCAGCCTGTATTCCAAGGGCTGGTAAGATGGCACCCACCCACCCAATCACGACAGCACGATGTACTGAGTCCACGCAAGGGTCACCGATCATATCCAGCTCTGAGTGCTGTTTCTGGGCAACCTGACCCTGGACCCTAACCCTGTCACTCTGCACATGAATACCCTAATGGATACCCCGCCTGGGCACCCTGGCGAACAAAATTTGCCTGATGGCTAGGGTGGTGTCTCCTGTGGTGCGCATTCATGCCACATTGCTCATGCCCACCGCTTCAGGTATCTGCTCCAAGAAGGTGGCCATCCCTGCGTCAAGGGCTGTGCCTCCAGGACGCACGGGCCTGCAGTTGTGTGCAGCAGCGACTTTGGGCAAAACTGAGGAGAAGGAAGCGCCACACTGGCAGCAGTCTCTGAATGAAATAGGTGAGGCATTGCCGCACTCCCTGCAGCTACACTCACGGTGCCTGTCACATGCAGCTGAAACCCTAACCCCTAAACCCCAAACCCTGACCAGTTGTGTGCTTGTAAGCAACCAACCACCCCGTTGTTTCTCCCTGCACAGCGGAGGGGTCCAAGGTGTGCGTGGCTGTGACCGCACCAGCTGTGCGGGTATCCATTGGCGAGGAGTTTGGTATACCCCGCGGCACTGTGTGCACAGGAAAGCTCGTGGCTGCGCTGCGAAGGCTCGGATACAAATACGTGTTTGGTGAGTGGACTGTCTGAGGTGTAACATATACAATGCACCGTCCATGCAGCCCGGCATTTTCAACCATGAATCTAGATTGCTATCTGCTTAGAAACAAACGCACCTATCACGCAAACGATCCAATCCGCCAATGCTGGAGGTATTTTGGGTGTATTTGCGCATGGATCCACGGTCGATGGTCTCACATAACTGCCATTAATTGGTGGCAGCATTGCTTAGTGAGTCCAATGGCTCGCCAAATATCTGTCGGTATTAATACAATTCCCAAGCTGCTGGTTGTGCATGTGAAGAAGTCATGGTCCAATTTGATGTCACCTGGTTGTTGTTAGGGCAAGGTGTAAATGTGCTTACTTGTAAATTCATTTCTGTCCTTGTTGCCCAGATGTCGTACTGGCGGCAGACCTGACCATCATGGAGGAAGGGTACGAGCTGCTGGACCGACTGGAGGCCGTCCTGTCTGGCCGATCAGATGCCAAGCCCCTCCCGATGTTCACATCCTGCTGCCCTGGCTGGATCATGATGCTGGAGCAGAAGTACCCTGAGATGATCCCCCACATCAGCACCTGCAAAAGCCCCCAGATGATGTTGGGGGCTGTCATCAAGAACTACTTTGCCAAGAACATTCACAAAAGGGCAGATGAAGTGAGCGTGACCTCCTTCATGCCATGTGTGAGGAAGCAAGGCGAGGCAGACAGGCCTTGGTTCAACACGACTGGACGCGCGAGGTAAGCACACAATTTTTATAACCCACATCATCTATAAAAAAATTAATAAATATGGCGCAAGCAAGCCACACACACCGGAACGATACCGATGGAGTCCGCAGTGAAAAAATCATGGTGGCACATGTTCATCAATGTTTTTTTTTGACATTTAAGTACTTACATGTACCTGTGTAGGGATATTGAACATGTTGTCACAACCAAAGAGCTTGCAAAGATGATCAAGGATGCTGGGATCGACTTTGCCAACCTGCCTGATGAGGAGTATGATAATCCCCTTGGAGTGGGAACCGGTGCAGGGGCCATTTTTGGAACCACTGGCGGAGTAATGGAGGCTGCTCTTAGGTAAGCGCAACCTTTTCCTGAATAAAGCATCCCTGCAGACAAGGATGAACACTTGCTCGGTTCCTTAATCGCACTTTAAAAGCGAAATTAAAATATAGACCTGCGGCTGTACTATTAGCAAGCGACGTTCCATGAAGCGACTGATGTTTGCTCCTTGCCTATCATGTTATTCCTAAAACCTGGCCACGCAGGACCGTGTACGAGGTGGCCAGTGGCGAGCCGATGCCCCGCCTGCCGCTGTGTGAGGTGCGGGGTCTTGATGGTGTGCGCGAGGCCAGCGTCACCATCAAGCCAAAGCCTGACAGCGCCCTGGCAGCCCTCCCTGGTCTGCCTCCAGAAGGCCTTCAGGTGAGTTTAACCAGTAATTACTGCAGTCCATTCCCAAATCTTACACATGCACAGCTTGTATAAGCCACCCACCCTCACAGCCAGTCACATGCTATCACCACCTGTCACATGCTATCACCACCACTGCCCAATGTGTAGGCTTCAGCTTTAGGGTTTGGGGTTTTATTTCCATTTTGTGCCAACCGCAGGTGAATGTGGCGGTGGTGCATGGGCTTGGCTGTGCGAAGAAGCTGCTGGAAGAGGTGAAGGCTGGTGAGCGCCAGTACCACTTTGTGGAGGTGATGGCATGCCCAGGAGGTAAGCAATCGTACCAAGCAAGTGGTTGCCGCCTGGCACCTCATTCAAGCTCTCATATCTGGGCGCAGCTTTGCTTCTTGTGTTCCTCAACTTTAATGCCAGGCATTTGCACCATAGCAGACTTAGCCTAATTTCTTACACAATATTATAATATTGTTGCATTGTGCACAGTGTGCTGGTTTGTGCGTGTTAACCGGGGGGTAGAAGGTAACCATTTTTGGTCCCATGCGGCATTTATGCTAGACCAGCAACCTTGTGCAGTGGACAGCGTTTGTGACAATGTCCTAGATGTTGACAGAGCTGGTGCTATCGCCAGGGTGCATCGGTGGTGGCGGACAGCCTTTGAGCAAGGACAAGTGCACCCTGCCAGACAGGCAGGCAGCCTTGTACAGTGTGGATGAGCGGGCGGTGCTGCGAAGATCGCATGACAATCCCGCAGTGCAGGAGATTTATGACAAGTGGCTGGATGCTCCAAACAGCCACAAGGTGAGCGAGCATTTGTTGCAACTCAATTACATGGCACAGGGCGTATCTGAAACATTCACATTTGCAAGTTGCCAATGGGACCGATCGGTAGTGTTTTCTTGAGCTTTGCATTTTGCATTCTTACACACACAGCATTTGGCCGCCGTGTGGTGAGTCGCCACATGCAACTGCTAGTCTTGCTGCGCATTCGACCGATTGATGTTTGGCTGCTGCAGGCTCACCAAATTCTGCACACCTTCTACGTGCCGGGTGGGCCAGACAAGTGGCAACCTGTGGAGGCAGTGGTTCCCATCCCTGAAGCGGAGCTGGAGGTGTGCGAAGTGTGTGGGTCCATGCTGGGGGAGGAATGCCTGGCCCCTGCCGACTTCCCTGTCAAGGACTGCGTGGCACCGGAGGACTTCCCTGTGGACCATCCTGCTGAGAAGTAAGCGCCATGTGCCCGTCAGCCCATGCTGGGTCACCAGCCTGGGTGCGTGCTCATCATGTACAGGAAGACAAGTGCACCCTGGTGGCCAGGCCCAAGTTAGACAATCAGACATTGCGGTGGATCACCAGGTGACTTGTGCAAGTATGAGAAAGCCGTCGAGGTCTTTCTTGTGGATTTTTGAGGGTCTAGTGCTGTGCACTGACAGTCTATAAAGTTAGGTAGCATAAGACGACATTTGCGTGTTAATGTGAGGGCGTATAGTAAATTATGTAGCTATAGTCAGGGTTTTAGCCATGTTGTTAGTGTGTCATGTTTACCAGTTTGATGGTTGCCATGTATAGGCTGCATGTTCCTTACAGTTGGTTATTCATTGCCTCGACATCCGACCATGTTTTTGCATGATGCCCATTATATTTTCTCCACTTTGGAAAACGCTTCAAGCGGTTGCCTATACGCCATGTCGCACGTTGTGCAAACACGCATAGTCCATACATTGCCACAGTGGATGCACCTGCCTTTCCCTTCTTAGGGACCGGGTTCATGACAGTTTCTTAGGGGCTAGCTTGCTCAAAGTTTCCTGCAGTGCGCATACTGCACTCATTTTCTTTCAGTATACTTAGCTTATTTTTCACCATGCAATACACATGTATTTGCCACCTGGGTTGCTAATAAAGGGTATCATTTGTGAAACGGTTTCAGGTTGCTCGGTTTCAGGGTAAGAATCATGACATATAAAAATATGTACAACCTGTAGTGTTCAATTGTTCTGTGCAGTTCTGTGGTATAATCTATATCTTACATCCATGGGCCTTGCCAGGCATGATGAAAAATGCATCTGGCACAGCAACATTGTTGTCGTCACAGGACAGAGTACATGTTTGTGCCTGCCATCACTGTAGACAATCGATTTGATCCCATTTATCATCCAAACATCTCCACATCTGTACAAAGCCCTGTCAGACCTCGCATCAGCGTTGTGCCGTCTCCCTTGCCCTCTCTAAACCACATTGGTGGTTGTGGTTTGCCGCCGTGTGTGGGGGCGTTCTGTTTCTTTCTTTCTTTCTTTCTCTAATGGCCATGGCGTGGCATGGCGTGGCATGGCGCCAATGTTGTGTTGTACTGGTGGCATGGGACTCTTTGACTGGAAGACAAGCAGTTGTCGTGGCACAACATTGTCGATTTGGTGTCTGTTGGGCACTGGCACCGTACTACAAGTTGTTAAAGTTGGCCCCCGCTTTTTGCTGACCCATGATACAACCCCTTGCACATTTACCCCAAGCGCACAGTCATCCAGGGTATTAAACTTTAGTGAAAGCTGGCAACTCTAACCCTTTTGTGTTTTAAACTAGGTCTTCTTCTTGGCACTCTCCCTAGGGACTGGTCACCAGTCATGCCTTGCATTCTCGACCAGCAAACACATGCAGCCCCCAGAACATGTATCTCACTGCAACCTATTCACTATCTGATTGGCTTCATGCTCGTGCTTCCTTGAATTATTTTGTGACAGGTGTTCGCTGACGTGCCTATATGCATGCGATTCCACTCGGCATGCACATATGCATGCATGTGGCAAATACGCTCGTCAGCCATATTTGGTGCCCAGGTTGCGTTGATTGCTTTGAAACATACTAAGTTGCTTTAAAACATACTAAACATACTACGTCAGTAATAGATATCCCAACTATAGCACTGGCTATAAGCCTCTTGTGTTACAGAGAGCAGCATGCCACGAATATCTGAGCTGGGAGTGGTTGATGCAAGGAGGGCTCAACCCAATGCTTCAAAAGCTGTAACCAGTGAGTTCACCACCCGTCCCATTATCGGCATTATTGCCTGTGTGTGCTGGCCAGTGGCATAGCCTAGGTTCAGCACCCACTGAATGCTTGTTCAAACCCTAAACCCTAAACCCCACAGAGCTTGCACCTCCCATGCCCCCAAGCTAGCCCCTATGTGCGTGCAGTTGTAGAGTTTCTGACCAGCAATAGCCTTACATCACCCATACAAAGTGCTGCGGAACTGGATGAGGTAAAGTGGTCTGTTTCTTGAAGCCTGCAGCGTGGCGACAACCAAAGGCTTACCACTTACCCTGATGTGTGCAGGAGGAGGAGGCCCTTTTGAACCACATCCAAAAATGCTACGCCCCTCAAATGATGACTGGATCGCAGCTGTTCACACACTTGAAGCACAATACCCGGCTATTGCCTTCTGGATGTGACAGGTACGCCTCGTGCGGCCTTTCAACCGCATAGATTAGGAACCACGCCCAATATTCTTAGGACCATGGCTTGATGTTTGCTCTAGTGATGCTTCTGTGGTGCTTTTGCAGTCTGGATGACCTGTTGCGTGGGGGATTGCGTGAGGGGCAGCACACGGAGCTGGTCGGTGAATCTGGTGTAGGCAAAACGCAGGTCAGTTCCACGGCGTCAGTTCCCAGCAGCATTGCACTTGCACCTACCAAACTCATGTCATAGGAAAAATGTGTTACTTGGTATTTGACTCCTTGAAGGGTGAAAAAAGGAATCTATTGCCACGGCAAATGCTGACAGCCGCACTGCATTCTGCAGCTGTGCATGATGGCGGCTGTCACCACTGCCGCCAGGAAGGAGCATGTGGCGTATATTGACACCAGCAATTGCTTCTCTCCCAGCCGTGTAGCTACAATGTACAAATACTTGCAACAGAAGCAGCCACCAGGAACACAAGGGGTAGGCGAGGTCCTGAATGGTGCTGGGCACAGTTCTGCTGCCTGCATGGATGGCATCTGATAAGGAGTTGTGGTGGTTATTGTGGCAACCATATTAGCTGCTTACTCCGGGATGGTCTGCAGGGTTTTCCAACCTTGCAGCAGACGCTGGAGCACATCACTGTGTATAAAGCCTTTGACGTTCATGTCATGCTGCGGACGTTAGACAAGCTGGCCACTATTGCTGCGGTAAGCATGCTTGTGAGGGCTAATTTGTTGTAAATCTGATGGAGCAGAGGGATCATAGGTTTGACTTTCAACAGCTTGACTGCTCCATTTTCTCGTTGCATCAGCTTGCATACGTTCGCCAATGCCCCTTCCAGTAGTTGTATCTGCCATGCAGGGATCGAGCCCCAAGACCCATCTCATCATCATTGATTCGGTCTCAGCAGTGGTCACACCAGTCCTGGGTGGCAATCCACAAGGAGAAGGTACATACGTCACTTTATGAAGACGGATTTTTATTTGCAGGCGTGGGTATTGTCATTGTGTGTGCTGCATGGGTGCGAGGCCTGTTAGGTACATAGCAACCTGCCGATGATCTTGTGTGCAGGTCACGCACTTATGGCAGCTGTGGGGCGCATGCTGAAGCATCTGGCATTAAAATTTACACTGGCGGTGCTGTCAACCAATCACAGTGTTGGTGGAGACGGGGAGAGCAAGCCTGCATTGGGAGAGAGTTGGCGCAACCAGCCCCACGTCAGGTATGGTTTTGCAATCCACGTGCTGGCCCAGATATTGAGCCAATATCATTACCGTAGTGCAAACGACGGTTGAACCCTCCGTGCATGCCGCGGCACTGGCGACCTAAGCGACCTCACAAGTGATGCTTGTTGCAGGTTGCAAGTTTACATGGAAGAAGGAGCAAATAGGCGTGCGACGCTGAAGGCGTGCGCAATCACCCCTGTTGAGCAGTCAGCATGGTACACAATCACTGATGCCGGTGCAGCGCCCTGTGCTCCACCACAATGACATCGTATGATTGATGCTTTTTCCGAAAGAGCTCTTGCTTGCAGTGGTGCCGCCTGAGGGCCAAGACAATCTGCATGGCATGCAATTGCAATGAAGAAACCCACTCTGAGGTGCAGGCTCTCATCAATCAACTTTGTGCAGTAGTGATTCACACACACCTGGCCCTGCTCAGCCTGTGCATGCGATATCATATCATCATCCCTTGATTCAAGCCACTCCAATGTTGTCGCAGTTAACTGTACCTTTATTAATAATTAAGTAACTTATTCTATTGTAAAATAGTACAACGATCAGCCGCTGTGCTCAAATTCAGTTTACATTATTCATTGATACTTGACAAGTATCATGCTGTCCAATCCAGGATCAGCATGTTCATACTCCTTGCGCAATCCTGATTTGCACAGACTGAGTGTGTTACTCCCCATTATGGTAGGGCCACTTGCATTGCCGCATTATGATATCCCAGAGCTGCAATCATCCAGTTGCATTTTCTACACTGTCGGTCAGCAAATCAATGCAACTGTGCAACCACCTGCTCAATCGGGACACGAAAATATATACAGGCAGCGCTGGATCCCATTGTTGCATTTGCCCCGCACTCGTGGCACATGTGCTGACCAGGAATCTAGTTGCAGCAAGTCTGCATTGTTTGTGCAGCAATTACCCGTCCATGGTCTGCTACAACAGGTAAATTCCAATCACACTGTGGCGCTTGCGCAACTGGTACATCAAGCCCTGTCATGATGTGCCTCCCATGGCAGCGCATTCACCCAGCATCATCAAGCCTCACTCCAGGTCAATGACTTTGGAGAGCTTCTGCAATCTATTCAACAGCAGGTCGCCCTGCTTGATAGTCTGTTGGTACTGTGCATTCTTGGCGTCCGGCCTGCAACACAAGAACGGGAAGGGAGATTAGCATCCCACCCCACATGCAAATCGCATCTGGCAACAGGCCCATGCCCACCAGCCTGGTCAGCCAGTCAGCATATATACCATTGCATGCCACATCCCACCTAGAAACGCCATGCAGATGAAGGAGTGGGGCATGGACACCCCAAGAAGAGAACATAACAAACAGCAAAGGACACGGGCTCCCCACCTGGTGGTTAGCGAACCACTAATCAAGCCTTGCAACCAGCATGCATCACAGCACGCCGCACCCCCACCTGTTGGTTTCGATGACGCCAGCCACCTTGTCGATCTTGGCAGTCAGGCGCCCTGCCACAATGAAGTCAGCCAGCTCCCTGTCCAGAAACTCAACCCTCACCCCAAAGGAGTTTGCCATGGAGGCCAGAGTGACGCTCTTGTAGGCATCCAGGAACTGCAGCGATGCGCACATGGGTCTTTTGTGTGCAGGTGTTTGCGGTGGCACTGATTGGCGTTGGCCAACAGCTTGCAGGGGACAGAGGTGCATGGCATGTGGCTAGCATCAATGGGTGCATCCCAACATGGGGAGCGTGCAAGTGCAATAGATTGTAATTTAAATCCTCCCTTGCCCTTCGCATTTGAATACACAGCATGCCACCATGCGGCGGTTTGAACCCAGCGGTTTGAGCCCACAGCATGCCACCACCCACCACACCTGTGAGTACGCCACCACTCGCAGCTCCCGCATGTAGTAGCGGAAGTGCGGGTTGATGTATCGGTCACCCTCCAGATGCTCCACCAACCCAGCAAAAGCCTGCACACCCACGCCTCACTATTCAGATTATGCGCGTACATACCAACAGCATGCAGGTGATATGGCACGAACAACCCAATGCCTGAGAACCTTATAAATTGATTCAATGCTCAGATTAGAGCATTAGGTTGTCAGGCATTATCACAGAAAAAAACCAATAAAAACTTTACTTCTCACCGTGAAGAAGTCCTTGTACTTGCACAGGTATATTGAGTTCAAGAACGCGCCCACAAAGGGGATTGAGTCGATGACTGACAGCACTTCTGGAGAGTCGATGACTTTGTCCTTCAGGGACACTCTATCCAGTGCCAGCACTGCCATGACAACAGTGTAGAACACACACTGCTCATACGAGAAGAGCTCGTTCCTGTGTGAGGAGGCACCAAGTCAGGGCACTGGTCGTCCATGGTAGTCAGCAGTATGCAACAGCCCAAGCAATGATGCACGACTTACGTGGTGAAGGTGGCGATTGAATCCAGGAACAAGTCAGCAGCACCGCTGAAGTTCCTGATGGACATCAGGAACAGCGCCTCGTACACCTTCAACCTGTTCTTGCGCTCCCAGTCACCACCCTCCTCGCACAGCACCTTGGCGCGCACAATGTCCTTCTTGACAGTATGCCAGTCACTCAGGGAAATGTCCAGCCTGCAACAAGGAGCCCCACTCAGGACAAGGTCAACGCCCGTGGGGCTCAACTGGTGCAGACTGCTGCATACCTCAGTATGCTGAACACGATATCCAGCTTTGGCCCAGATCCCGCGGTCTTGGCTTCAGTTGCTGCATACGCCTCAATAGCCTTTCCTCTCTCCCCGATCTGGCACAGGTACTCAGCTTTGGCAAGCAGAGCTTCCCGCACTTCAGTCTCCCCCAGGTTTTCCTCGGCATCTTTAATTTTCTCCTCCATCTCTTTCAACCGCTTGTCATTCTGCTGCTGCAACTGCTCCAGCTTCCCTTGCTCAACTGGCCAGCCCAGCTCCTCACTGACTTGCTGATACAAAGGTCCAGCTTCTGTAGGCAGGAGTGCGGTTGCTCAAGCAGTGTTACACTAATGGGCTCATGTGCGTTGCTAGCAGACAACAGTAAGCGTACCGTTGGAAACGATTGTGCTCAATATCTCCTCCTTCAAGCTGTCTTTGTTGATGCCAGCCAAATCTGTTGCTTTGTATAGGAACCTCTGCACAGTTGCCCACAAACCAAACTGAATGTTTCAATGCGAACAGTGTATGCATGCATATGCAAAGTGACTGTGGCACAACACCAAAACAACTGTAAGTTACAGCTGCAAGCATCAGTACCTTCTGGGCCAGCTCCAGTTTCCAGTCCACCTCCTGCTTTTCTTCCGTGACCATAGGGTCCGTTGTCATCCTGTTCCTTGTTGTCTGATGGTGCGACGCGGTAACCAGTACAGAGAGAACGTAATAAGTGCGCACCAACAACTTTGCTGTTGTTGAATGAAGTTACTGGGCAGGTAAAAGATCCCGCTTGGCTACAAAGATGTAGGCAAGGCTGGTAATGCACCAGAACTTTGTGGCAAAGTGACGTTCAGGAAGACAGACCCGGACGAACAATGCAGATACACGTGCTCGCACACACGATAGCGGACATGTCACTGAAAATATGCCACCACTTCCTGCTTTAAAACAAGCTAAGGAGCAAGTAGCGAGTGAACGAGGGCCATAACGAGAAGCAGTGCCACCCCACCGCGGAGGGTTTCAGGTAGGTTTTTTTGCCACAAAGGGCAAGGGTCTAACCGTGACTGGCAGCTAGGCACGCTGCCGCAACTGAGCCGCAACTGCGCCTCTGGCAGATCTCAAGGTGACCTCTTGCTCCGCCAGGCAACGCCAAAATTTTCAGGGTCTTGCAATGCACTACCGCACAGGCCAGTGGTGGCAAGCACCAAAAGCCTTGAAGGTAAAGGTTCCACGGCAGGGCCATTGCACCACCCGGCGGGGTGACCCTTCACAGTGCAATGGTATCATCTGATGCCAAAGGGATGGGTCCATGAACTCAATACACGCAGTGGTACAGGAGAAGCACTGATTGACACTTACATCAGCCAAGCCTCAATAAAGCATGCTGCAGCTCGATGAAGTGTCCACCACGTTGACTTGAGGTCAATATGTTGGTCGAGCGCCATGAACATTATGCAGGACTCTGCTGTCACGGAATGTCCCATGAGCAATAGCGCTCCGCTAAACATGATCATAACGTTGTTGAATGGGCGGGAACCATCTAAGCTTAGATATAACGAGATCCAATTTTCGCTGCAATAGTCCACAAGAAACTGGTGCGCTAGGGCTGTTTCTGTGTATTTAACAGCAAAGCAATCGTGGAACTGCTCACAAGCTCGGGCCAGTCTGCCACAAAAAATCAAATTGCAATATCATCCATTTGTGTGAGCACACAGCGGCAAATATAATCAGAGTGAGCAATCCGCTCTCCAAACCTACCCATCCTACCACTCCTTGTCAGCCGCACATGCATTTGCATGCCCTTCTCTGTTCAGTCTAGAGCACAACGCAGCTGCCAAACTACCCATGGCTCACAGCCACACACCAAACCCCACCAAGCCAGCCTCGTTACCCCCACCCCTGCAGCCAGCAAACCCCCACTGCCGCAACCCCAAAAAATGTCTTCCGTCATCGCTTCAAGCAGCCACTGGGCTCTTGTTAGCAAAGGCCACACCAGCCTCGATGTTCTTGAGCAGCACTGGCTTGAGCTCCTCGAGTGCCTGCTGCTCGTAGGGGGACAGCTCGCCCAAGGGCAGGATCTCCTCAACGCCGTTCACACCAAGCTTGACCTGCAAAGGGCAGGCCATTGATCACAATTGGTACGGCGGCGTTGCACGCTGCCGGTTTGCAAGTCAAGCATGACCCGCGCGCAGGATAGTAAATGGCCGCTCCACTCCCAAAAATGGCTTGACCAAGATGCGGCGTACAGTGCCAGTTTTCTCAAAATTGTTCCGTGATCAATTAAATAACGTCATTGTGACCATCCAATTGGTGCGCCATGCCTACCTTGGAAGCAAAGTAGGCCAGGCCAGGGACCACCTCAGACTGCACGTAGGTGCACTCCACGATGCCCTCCTCGCCGCTCATGGCCAGCAGGGTCGATTCCGCCATCCTGGCAGCGGCGTAGGCCATCGACAGGGTGGCTGAGCCCGCGCCTGCCTTGGCATTCACAACCTCTGTGCCTGCTTCTTGGATGCGCTTGGTCAGCGAGTCGGTGCCCTCGGGGGTGAAGGTCACCGGGGGCTGCGCCTGCAGATTTAGCCAGTGGGTGCGATCCGTGACTACATGCACCAGGAACTACACCGCATTGGGCTATGCTGGGCATCCAGGCCTGAGGCAGCAGATGCCCAGGTATATATGCGCGAGCTGCCAAAGCGCATCCCCGCATACACCCAGCTGGTGCTGTAGTGGATGCAACCCGGCTCACAATTGATGTGTACACCAGATGTAGATGCTTCACTATCTAATATAGACAGCTTAACGTGCATACCTGTGACAGCAGTGGCAGGATGGTGATGCCTGCGTGGCCTCCAATCACCGGCACATCCACATCCTTCAGGTCCAGCCCCTTGAGCTCGGCAACAAAGGTGTTGGAGCGCACGACGTCCAGCGAGGTCACGCCCATCACCTTCTTGGGGTCGAAGGTGCCGGCGGCCTTGAAGGTTTCGCAGGCGATGGGTACCGTGGAGTTGACGGGGTTGGAGATGATTTGGATGATAGCCTGCACATGGAATTGGGTTATGCATGCTGCAGCTGGCACAACTTGGAACAGACACCGCAACTAGGATGACAGTGGCCTGCCCAGGTCTTCACTGTTAAGCAGTGACACAAATAAAGCAAGTAGCACAACAGTGGTATGCTCAAGTCCTCACCGTTGGGCAGTGCTTGGCAATGGCATCACACAGCGCCTTGACGATGCCTGCGTTGATGTTGAACAGGTCGTCGCGGGTCATGCCTGGCTTCCTGGGCACGCCAGCGGGGATGACCACCAGCTCTGCGCCCTTGAGTGCCGCTGCAAGCTCTGCTGGGCCAACGTACCCAGTCACCTGCCACCCAGCAGGCATGCTATTAGTAAGCGTGGTTTGATGCCCACCTTGCCACAGGCTCATCCCAGCGGATCCGGGAGATGCCCCCACAACAAACCGTGTATCCAAAGGATATAAAAACAAAGACCAGCGCTTGCTGCACGCAGGTCAGTTCAGCTGCTCGGCCACTGCCTGGCCCACCTTGACAGGTGTGTTGCAGTGGCTGAGATCAGCTGCCACGCCGGGTGTGTTGGCGATATCGTACAGGGCGAGCTCCGTCACAAGTTTGTTCATCTTCAGCAGCAAGCTCAGGGGCTGGCCGATGCCTCCCGCTGCACCCAGCACGGTGACCTTCCTGCACTCGATAGCATGGACTAGATGGCGAGATCGCCGGCCATGCTGCACGGGCATGCACAGCGCCTTTGTCGAGCCAGAAAAGCGAGGCTGCGCGGCATCAGCCCGCATACCGCTGAAGCTTGGCACACGCATGGTCATCATCGTTGATCTACGCAACAGCTGAGAACAACACGTGCTAGCGTATATACTTGTACGCTTGGGATGCCTAGTTTGAGGGGTATAAACTGCGCCCACAAGTGTTTCAGAAGTTGGATAGCTAGTGGTTGGGTTGAGACGTCGTTTGCAGCTCAAGTATGGCAACGAATACTGGGCATCGCTTCTCGAAACCTGGGCGGCTGCTTGCTTTCCCACCACTGCTTTGAAAAATAGGACTTCCGAGTTGGTCCTCCAGTGTCTGACCCAGGGGTGGTATAAAAGTATGGCGGCCATGGCCGGGCCACCAACATGTTGCTGACAGTCTGCCTGAAAGAGGAGAGGCTGTTGGCAGAGGGTGTCAAACGTAGCAGTACAGTCTGTTTTCCAACTTCTGCCAAGATCCAGCTGGTTGGAGTGCGCCCACAGTGTTTTGTGAAGCTGCACCGTTTTGCATGCATGCGCCCTTCAGGGTAACCTGCAGCGCATTCTGCTGAGCAGGTCGATATCGTGCTTTCCAGTGCACCTTGTGCACACCTCCGTCGGGCACTAGCGAGCCCGAGCTGCGCAGCACAATGACAGAGCGCAAACGACAACTGGAGATTTATGACGAGGAACCTTCCAAAAGGCCTTCACAAATACAAACTGGGGGCACCAACCCATACAACGGCAGGCCATACAGCAGCCGGTACTATGATATCCTAAAGGGCCGCCACGGTAAGTCCTACAGCCGTGAACCACAAACCCTCGCCCACCATGAATTGCATATGCATACATATGTGGGGCCCCCCCCATCGGTTCATTTCTCATACGTGACGCCCTGCCCTGCCCTGATCAAGGTCCCAGACCTGCCAGCTCACACCCACTCGTGCTTTCAGGGCTGCCAGTATGGCAAGCCAAGAAGGACTTTGTGGAGATGCTCAACGGCCACCAAACCACCATCCTGGTGGGAGAAACCGGTTCTGGCAAAACCACCCAGATTGCCCAATTCATTGTGGAGGCTGGATACACCCGGAGTGGCAAGAAGGTGTGCTGCACCCAGCCCAGAAGAGTGGCCGCCATGTCTGTTGCCAGGCGTGTGGCGGACGAGATGGACGTCATCTTGGGCGAGGAAGTGGGCTACTCCATCCGGTTTGAGGAGCTGTCCGGACCCAAGACCATCGTCAAGTAAGCGACAACCTGACCCGACGCTTTGTGAAAACAACCTGGCATTTGTAAACAGGTTGAAACCTGCTTGTTGCACTTGCCTGACCCGTCCCATGGCGCTGCAGGTACATGACAGACGGCATGCTTTTGCGGGAGGCCATGACAGACCCGCTGCTGGAGAAGTACAGCGTGATCATCCTGGATGAGGCGCACGAGCGCACGCTGGCCACAGACGTGCTGTTTGGCCTGCTCAAGGAGGTGCTGAAGCAGCGGCCCGACCTCAAGCTGGTGGTCATGTCTGCCACGCTGGAGGCAGAGAAGTTCCAGGGCTACTTTCTGGACGCCCCGCTCATGAAGGTGCCTGGCCGGCTACACCCTGTGGAGATCTTCTACACACAGGTAGGGGCGGTGCTGTGGTCGCTGTCCCGCGGTGCATGCGGGCTTGGCTGTGGGTTTGCTGTGGGCCACTGAGGCAACTGTTTGCTGGCGCGGGCTTGGTCACTGCCCACGTGCATGTGCGCGCTCCCTCTGCATTTGCGCATACTGTCGTGGGCTGCGATGGTACTGCGCGCGCGCTTGCGTCCTGCTCCCTCCCGGCTGCGGCTGAGGTATGGCTTGGCCTGGGCAGGAGCCTGAGCAGGATTACCTGGAAGCATGCACCCCAAACCCTTAACCCTATACCCTAAACCCTGTGCAGGAGCCTGAGCGTGACTACCTGGAGGCCGCCATCCGCACTGTGGTGCAGATCCACATATGCGAGCCGCCAGGCGACATCCTGGTGTTCCTCACGGGAGAGGAGGAGATTGAGGATGCATGTAAAAAGATCAAGAAGGAGTGTGACCAGATGGGTGATCAGGTGGGCCATGTCACATGCATGATGCGCCATGCCACATACGCCATGCCAAATGCATGACAGCATACCTGCCTTTAGTGCAAACTTGAAAGGCGCTTCTCCATACCTTCATTGAATTCGTGTGCTGACTTGCTTGCAGGTTGGGCCGCTCAAGGTGCTGCCATTGTACTCTACTCTACCGCCACAGCAGCAACAGCGGATTTTCGAATCGGTAAGTCCATGATAATTGCCTCCGTGTACCGTTGAAGTCCTTCTGAAACTCCCAGTACTTTGCATTGTTGCTTGTGACCCCTGGCAAATATGGTAGGCAAGCGTCTGTGCATCTGTGTTGAGGTGGGTTAAGGGAGTGTTTCAAATTCCTACAGGCGCCAGAGCCCTCCAAGCCTGGCGGCCCTGCTGGGCGCAAAATCGTGGTGTCCACCAACATTGCAGAGACCTCGCTGACCATCGACGGCATCGTGTACGTCATTGACCCCGGCTTTGCAAAGCAGAAGGTGTACAACCCGCGCATTCGTGTGGAGTCGCTGCTGGTGTCGCCCATCTCCAGGGTAGGGCATGCGAGCACCGAGCAGAAACCCTAACCCCTAAACCCTAAATTTCACCCGCATGGAGTTGCTGCTGGTGTCCCTCATCTCCTGGGTAGGTCATGCAAGCAGCAGGCAGAAGTGCTAGATCCTAAGTTTGCATGGCCTTGGTCATGTGGGTTGGTCACGCTGGCCTTGGTCATGTGGGAAGGTCACGCTGGCCTTGGGCAGAAACTTGACAGGGGAAGGGAACCAACTCCCTTTGCAAATCGTTGTACTGGGCCCCAGGGATGGTGGTGTGACCTGTTTGCTCTTCAAACCAAGGGCTGCAGCTGGCATGATGTGCAGCAAGCTGTCAGTGCTACCCTGCGGTGTCACAGTCACCCTGTGAGCACTGTCCACTGTCGAAGCACCGCGCACACACCTGCCGCCCATGTGCCCACAGGTCAGTGCGCACCAGGGCGCGGGTTTGAGGTTCAGGGTTTAGGGTTCTCACAGGCGGCCGGCCCATGTGCTTGCAGGCCAGTGCACACCAGCGAGCTGGGCGAGCTGGGCGTACCCGGCCCGGCAAGTGCTTCCGCCTGTACACCGAGGCCTCCTTCAAGGGCGACCTGCAGGAGCAGACCTACCCCGAGATCCTGCGGTCCAACCTGGGCTCGGTGGTGCTGCAGCTGAAGAAGCTGGGGATTGATGACCTGGTGCGGGGATGGTGCATGCATACACTTACATCTACAAATCTCAATGTGCATGTGTACTTCATGTGGGATGCATTCAGCGACAGTGGCCCGCACCCACGTACGCCACAAGCCGCTGCTAAGTGCCAGCCCCGTGTCATTCAAAATGCGGCTCCTCTTGTTGCATGCTTGCCAGGGAGCATCAGGGTTCCATTCGCATGCCACACGTGTTCCTGCATTGCACCCCAGCCATGCTGGATGAGGTGAGATGGTGGCATGTTCATAATTATTGGAGCAAGCACTGGGCGTGCTTGCGGGAAGGGGTGCAGTGATTACAAAACATTCCTCGAACTGAATGCCAGTTGGCATGATAGACATTTTCTACCCATAGAATCTGAGCACCCCAAGGAGTTCACAACCGCCCACACATGGTAGCCCGCACACACGCCTCCCAAGCCTATGATGCTTTCGTATTACTTATCTACATTGTACAATCGTGGCCTTGCCACATGAGTTCAGCTTACACCCTGAGGCTGGCGGTTGCATGCATGTACCCGGCCACAACCCCTTCGTGCGCATACCCGTGCCTCTGTGAGTGCCCACGGTATGCCTACCTATGCGTCTTGTCTGCATCAATGACCCTGCACAACAGATTTACCATTAGCAAGCACACACTCAGCATCTTTGGCGTAAACTGCAAGGGTGCGCAGCAGTGGCTCGCGGCCCTCGTTGAAGCCCGCTGCGCAGGGGCTGAATCCTATTTGGACCCCTGCCCCCACTGCAGGTCCACTTTGACTTCATGGACCCCCCGGCACCCGAGACGCTCATGCGCGCCCTGGAGCTGCTGAACTACGTGGGGGCGCTGGACGACGAGGGCAACCTGACCAAGGTAACATTCCAAACAGTTTGAATGTAGATTGTATATATGCATTTATGCAAAATTAAGCTCGGGTGTAGGGGCTGGGTTGGGGGTGGATTCATACAACCATTGCACAAAACATATATGCAGCAAATATTGGTGTGCACCTTGGGTAGGATTTGTGTGTCACTGGATGCATCTGGTGGGCTATGTATGTGGCTGGGTAGGGTCCCCGCTACTGGGCTGCGCCTGGGTGGGGTGTGTGTGGGAACGCTCTCTGTGTGTGCGTTGACGCGACTAAGGTGCACTGTCATGGCCTCTCTCCTACACAGATCGGCGAGATCATGGCTGAGTTCCCCCTGGAGCCTCAGCTGGCCAAGATGCTGGTGGCATCACAGGAGTTCAGGTGCACAACAGGCAGATGGCGCATAGAGCGTATTTCTGACAGATTACGTGATCCATGCCCTTCTGGATGGATCATAGATGGAACACAGCGCGCCGCCCGCCGCTGCCTGCAGCAGCCACGCCTGTGCCATGTGCCTGCCTTGTGCATTGCATCAGCATGGGTGTGCCGGCCAATGGGGACAGCAAAGCATAGGCAGGCGGGTGGCAGCAGCAGCAGCAACCCCAGGGATCAGCAGGGATGAATGCCAGCCGGTGCATTGCGCCTCACCTTGACCAGCATCACTACAGCCAGCTGCAGTGGACAGTGCTGCCAGCCTGTGGCCCTGCAGCTTGTGCCAATTTGCACCAAGGTCCTGGTCACTGGGTTGCATGTTGACGCCCTCAACCCTAAACCCTAGCCACCTGGCCTGCAGGTGCTCCAACGAGATTGTGTCCATAGCTGGCATGCTGTCGGTGCCCAACGTGTTTGTGCGGCCGCGTGAGGCGGCCAAGGCGGCGGACGAGGCCAAGGCGCGCTTTGCACACGTGGACGGTGCGTGGTGGGCATGGGTGGGCTGCGGCGGGGGTGCGCTGGGGCATGCGATGGGTCAGGAGGCCGTGCTAGATACAGAGGGCAGTGTCAAGAGCAGATCACTTCAGACGCTGACTCAGCCAGCTTGCCTTGCAGCTGCTGCCATGCACTGTTTGTGCAGTGCGGCTGTCATTCCTTCCGTATGCATGATTATGCTGATTGCTGTCAAAAATTAGGGTGTCAGGGAAGGGTGGGCAGAGTCTCATTCTGTGTTTGCTGTTTGCAGGTGATCACCTCACATTGCTGAATGTGTACCATGCCTTCAAGCAAAACGAGAGCGCCGACTGGTGCTACGAGAACTTCCTCAACTTCCGTGCACTCAAGGCAGCAGACAGCATCAGGAGCCAACTGGTACGCGCTCACCCTGATCTTTTGTGCAGTCATGGAAAATAGTAAATTTTTCAAATACCTATGTTGACCTTCAACGCTGGTTGTGACAGCCATTCTACAATCTTCTATATGCTGATTATGATTGACCTGCATGGCCTGTTGATTATCTGCATGTCAAGTGTCTGTGTTGGTGACGTGTTGTCCTGGCCCCCGCAGGTGCGCATCTGTACGCGGCTGGGCATCCGGCTGGTGAGCAGCGACTTCCACTCGAAGGACTACTACACCAACATCCGCAAGGCCATCACGACAGGCTACTTTATGCAGGTCAGTGGCGCATGCATAGTGCGTGCGTGTTGTGCAGCTGCCACAGCACGTCATGACAGCCTCAGTAGGAGCTACAGCTTATGATGGTGCATCACGACTGCAAGCATTGTTCCAGGAATTTGCTTGTTACCGTACATGTGCCCAGTCATGTGTGGAATCGTTGCGCTGTTTATACTAGCTGCTGACGTGGCTTGCTGCACTGCCAGGTGGCGCATCTGGAGCGCACAGGGCACTACCTGACCGTCAAGGACAACCAAATGGTGTACCTGCACCCCTCAACCTGCCTGGACCACAAGCCCGAGTGGTGAGATATACCAGCATACTTATCAGCAGCACAGCACAGCACTGCGCAATGCAATGTGGATGCAATGCATGCCTTAACTTGCCTGGTTGCGGTGTGTTGTGGTGTCCTTGGGAGCACTGCATTGTGGGCGCCCACTGTGTGCGCCATTGCCATGGTTTGTTGGACTGGTATGCATTGCTGCAGTGTGGTGTGCTCATCAGTGCACATGTTTTAAGGGCAACTTTACAGCTTGGCTGACTCCCCGCCCTCTGCTTGTGCAGGGCGCTGTACCAGGAGTTTGTGTTGACGTCGCGGAACTACATCCGCACGGTGACCGACATCAAGGGTGAGTGGCTGGTGGACATTGCGTCGCACTACTACGATCTGTCCAACTTCCCTCAGGGCGAGGCACGCAGGGCGCTGGAGAGGCTGTTTGCCAAGAGGGAGAAGGATAGGTCAGACAGATTCTAGGCAGGTGGCCCCCACGGCAGGCAGACTCAGTTGCTGCGGCTGCAGGGGGGAATGTCACTTGTAAAGCAGGATAATGTTCCCGGGGCGTGCTGGGTACTGCAGCGGCGGCGGTGCTGGGTGATGGCAGGTGGTTGTCCAGGAACTGCTTGATTATTTTAGGCGGGATGAATATGAGGCATTGCGCAAGCTATCAGCCGCGGCGGTGCGGTAGATGAGGATGACATGACAGCCGGTTGTGTGATCGCTGGAAAGATGCAGTTGCTGATTGCTGTGGCAGGTGTCCCCCAGGGGCACGTTCTATTCATGTGGGCATTCTCCATACCACATATATCAATACAGTGCACACTTTGGAGTAACAATATTTTTTTTGGCGTGTACACATTCTTCTGCTGTATTGCCAGTTTTGTGCTTTGTGCAAACAGCACTGAGATTAAGGTTATGCTGAAGTGAAGTAGACAACAGTTTTTGTCGTGGCTGATTTCATGTTTGAAGTGTGATCACCCGCCGTGACAGGCTGAGCTGCTTATTGAGAGCCTACCTGTAGAAGACAGGCCTATGTGCCAGGCTGAGCAGTAAATTTGTAATGGTCTCAACACCACCAGTGGTTAATCGCCAGCGTTGGCACTTCACTGCAGGGTGCTCGGAACTCTGTGTCTATACCCTTGGTGAAGTGTGCTGGTACCATGGAAACTGCTTTCTTGGCGGCATTCAGAAAACTTGCACACTTTTTTCTCGGGAACTTGCATGGAAGCCCGGGAGTTTCTCAGTGGAAGCAAATGCTTTTCGTGCAGCATCCAACGTGGCAGCGTTCAAAAAAGGGCCTGAGGCGCGTTCTGTGGCCGAAAAGACAGCTCCCCAAAACCCCAGTGTCCGCGTGGCGGTGGAAGCTGGCCCCTGCGTATTAATGCCCTTTGAATGTCCCTCCATTTTTGAATCGGTCGTCCCTGTTCTAGAATCACGGATGAACTCGCAGGCGGGCATGGAAACTGGCTTCAGAGCGCCATTTCAGCACCCCTTGAGCAGGTGTCCATCCTGGCTTTCAGGCAGATACAACGTGGGTGCCCGAATTATGTGCATTTACTTCCAGCGGCTGCGGAGGGCCAGCCCCCTTCTGTCCGCCCGGAAATAGAACCTGTACAGCTTTGTATCGATAGTCAGCCTTGAAAGTGTTTGATGCACCGAAGTGACTCACCAACAAACGTACGCATATGTTCGTGTTTGAAACGCCCTTCAAAGCGCTGATTGCTTAGCAACAACGAGCTAACTATTTCGGTGTTTTGTCAAGACTGTGTCTGCGCAACGAGTTGTCGAAGTGTGCAAAAGCGGCAAATTCCTGGTGCGGATGTGGTTGATGCACCCCAATGTATCGATTTGATTGTATGAGCTTGCAGTTTAGAGCAGGTGGTATAAGCTTTCTCCTGTATTGCACTCGTTCGTTCACTGCCCGCGAGCTGCATGCATGTGCATGCAAAACTACCCACCTAAGCCCTTGCATGCCACGCAATTCCAGGCACATGTCGCAGAACGTGAACGCCCAACTCCGGAGTTGGTCATTATGCTTTTGATTGCAGTCTGCACAGTTTATCGTGGGTTGCCTGTCACCAGCCCGCGCTGCGGCTGCCGCATATGTGCATGGCTGTGACCACCAACTCCAATTGCAAGCTGAGAAGGTTCGAACCCCGGCATGCCACGTACCGCGCAGCTCTCGGACTATTTCCCGAAACCGTGCGTGATTCGACACCAGAATATTCGCAGACTCGCCACTGACGTCTTTACTTGCTCCCCCGCAGGTTGCACCAATCCCCGGTACCTTGGGCTTCGTCCGCAGCTGTTCCGTTCGAACAGTTTTCCTGGGCTGTGTCCAACTCCAAGGGCGCACAACAGGCATTCCAGCCCTACCAGACTACTGCAGCCTCCTGCCCACTGTAGCGTTGATCCCCTCAGGTCACGTCACGTCCTTGTGGGATACGCGCAACCGCTGACAAGGACCGAGTCTAGAGCAAGCATGGCTACACCCACTCCAACCTCGCCCTGGGCCCCACTGCCTGTTGCTGAGGCCTTCAAGCCCACAAGTTCTACGCTCATCGATATCGGCCGTGGTCTTGGCCCGATCTTGACCAAGGCCACAGGACCAGCTGGGTCGGGGAATTTTGAATCTCCCGCTGACTTTGGAACCCCAAGGAATGCAGCCTCCATGATTCCTTTGATGCCCGACACGCCCGATGCTCCAGGCCCTCTGGCACCTCTGGATGCTGAAGGGAGCGCAACGAGTAACACAGCATTCGAGGCTTCTGGCTTCTGGGACAGCAGCACCAACACGCCGCAGGCCTTCTACGAGTCCATGCTGCCCACCACGTCACTGCAAGCGATGCAGGGCACCTCCTGTGCCCTGTACGAAGCCCAGGTGTTGAACATGCTGTCCTCCTCAGCGCCCATGTCGTCTGGCAGCGCCTTGCAAGCCAGCCATCCCCTGATGTCAACCAAGTTCAGAACAGCTGCCTTCCAGGAGCTCAATGCCCAGCTGCACCAGTCATCAGTGAAAGTAAGCAGTGCGCCCACGCCAAAGCTCATCTTCAGCACAGCCGCCTGCATCATCAAGCATGCAGACGGCAAGCAGCAGGCGCTCTCTGGATCCTCCAGCTCTGGGGACCGCACCTCCCAGCCAGCCCAGCCCCAGTCAGTACCGGTGAGGGAGGTGCAATCCAAGCAGTGGGCATGCAAGCTGAAGCGCTCGGCCAGCAGTGCTGGGTTGCAGTGCGCGGATGAGGCACAGCCAAGGCGGTCAGTGCGCCTGGCTTCGACCACCTCTCAAAGTGAACCTGCACCCGGCGGCCTCCAGACCTACAACGTGGAGGGCTACACCTCCCAAGCGCAGCCTGCAAGAGCGCGAGCTGATGATATGAGCAAGCCAGAGGGTCGCCAGGGGGCACCTACGGTGCAGCACCACCTGCCCATTTTTGCGGATGGGAGGACACGGGCTGAGCGGCTTGCGTCGTTCGAGCTGTTCCTTCCCTTTGAGGAGTGCATGGATGAGTTGTGCGAGGAAGCACTGCAGCACTTCAACGTTTAGAGGCTTGGTGGAGCCTCGGTTCCTTTCGATTTTTGACAGACAACCACTTGTATCATATTGCACGAGTCCTGTGCGTTTGTAGGTGGTGTCCATTCATCATACTTTTACTGCTGTTTGTAACAGCCTGTTTGCAAGTATCAGTGCTCTCTTGTTTGGCCTCTTGTGTTTCTGGGTGATTACAACTTTCAGCACTGGGGTGGTTACAGCTATTGGCAAGCGTGTGCCCATATGTGGCAACGTTTAGCCAACAACTATGTCTCTACCTTGAGGCTTATTTACTGACTTTTATTACATGAAGCGGACTGGATGTGGACTGCACGTCTCAGTCGTGTGTCCCATTTAAAGGCACACAAGACTTTAATATCAGCTGCTGGCTGGGAATGTTTTTGACTGAAACCACGTGAACACAGGTGTTTTCCTTCACGAGTCTGTGTGAGGAAGTGTCATTATTGCAGAATGTCCCATCAGCAGTTTGCCCGTTTCTCTGTTGATTAGGTATCAGCGTTTGTCAAAGTTCACTTTACAGTTTGCAGGGTTTTTTTGGGACGTATGTGTTTTTCTTCGCTGTGTATTCACTCACTCTGTCTGCTCATAAAGTGTTGTGTGGACTAATCATTATGGGCACAAGGCAACTGGTTGGGAATGCCTTCTGCTGTAACTGTATGTATGCAGTATGGCCACTGCATTGTGGGCTGGACTGTGCAAAGTACTGGAATATCCGATTTCCAGCTGATGTGTAACAAATGCCGGGGAATGACACCATGTAACTGTGTGTGAATGACACCGTCAAACTGTGCCTGACAAGTCAGTCACTGTGGCAGGTTGGTGACTGACTGTGGCAGAAAGCTTCCATAACAACCCGTGCACGTGCACCATCAAAGGCCCAAGCCTATAGGTGCCTGAATGACATGACTTTGCCATATCCACTCAACTTTGCTGGGCAGGGGTGTCAACTTGCATACTACAGTAATTCTGACATTCGATTGGCTGATCAGCTGGGCTGCGTGTTTTTATGACCTGGAAATACTGAAGGGCCACAACAGGCTGCGTGTTGTTCCAGCATATTCCAAACATTGTCAAACCACAGCAAGAGCACGACATGTCACTTTCAGGTTCAACCCTCCACGCGGCGCCAAACAACCAATGGTTAAGCAAGGGTCCAAAATGGACCTGGCATCCAAATATCCACAGTTCAACTGGGCAAGTGTCACCTTCAGCACTGCACATGCTGCCTGGCAGAGATCTGTTATCTTATATGATCACCTTACAACTATAATTGGCAATGAAAGGTTTCTCCAATCGAAAAATTGGGCTCAGCGTGCAAAATGTGTGTGCAAGTTGACAGACTCACATTGCGACAGCCAAATCAAAATGCTCATCAATCCGCTTTAATGTGTATGCAGATGCATGGCATAATAATAGCATGCACCCAGTGCAGGTGAACGCCGCTGCTCTAACCCATGTTCAGGTGCTCTGCGGAACTGGCTTGCTGCAGCTAGCAATAAACTATATCAGGAAAATGAACGATGCTCTGTGCCAAAATGGAAGTGAACCTGCTCACAAACTGGGCAGCTGCTACTGTTCTTGAATCCAATGCACGAGTTGACCACTTATGCATCTTAAATCTGAATGCGCAACGCTCCATCCCATGGGCGCACACCACCAGCGGCTGAAGGTGTAGTGCATGCTCTGCTGCTGTGGCGGTGGCGCACTCCTGTGGCGGACATGCTGGAGGCTGCTCAGCCCTGCCAATGTCAGCATAGAACATTGGCCAGAGAGCCTCTAAAAATCTGATGTCATACTGCGCGTTGTCCAGCAGATGTACAACACAGCATCAGGTGCTGTGCGTCGCCAGGCTGCTGGTAGACGATGGCTGTCACAATTTATGCTTCACCTGGAAGCATGGTATCCTCTGTGATCTCGCAGGTTGCGCCTATGGGAGGGTTGGGCAGCAGGTGTGCCACGCAGTTCTTCTCCTTGATCAGCTCGTCCTCGCTGGCAGCGATCTTTGCGCGCAGCCAGTCGTCAATCTCAAAGTCGGGGATGAACTCGTAGTCACCATCACCCTGCACACAACACCAGAATGTGACACCCCAGGCTGGATCGAATTATGTAATCACGCTTTTGGCCTGCCTGTATGGCAGTAGATGTGGAGCTGCACGTGGGCTAGGCCACTCGGGTTGCAAAAAGTTTGGGCCAAACCATGGTGGGGGGACAGGGATGAAGTGTGGTGACGTGTGCATGCTGTGACACTGCCCAAACTGGCACGGAGGTGGCGCCGCAGCTGAGCCAGGGTATGAAAAGGCAACGGCACAGATCTGTATGCTACCCAGCTGCCCTAATGCCCAGCAAACTGAATTAGAATATTTGATTATCAAGTGCAAACCAATATAAATGGTTTGCACCAGGTAGCATGATGTAGTAATGCACCCCGACCACCCACACATGCGAACCTATGCTTCAATGCTGCATAAAATAACAGCTGAACGCACACCAACACAGCATGGCTATGCAATGAGTTTTATTGTTGTGCTTGTAACTGTGGGACTACTATCGGGATCCATTTGCCTGCATGCCAGCCCAAATGCAAAGGGTCTATGCATTTGAACATACCATGTGTCATGCTGTGCACGCTGTGCCATCATGTTCAATAACAAACGCACAATGCGCATTGGCATACATGCTGCGCACCTTTGACCTGCAGGGCATGGAGAACACAATGCCCTCGGCGATGCCATAGGGGTTGCCGTTGCTGATCACGCCCGTGGAGAAGCAGTCCCCTGGCCTGGTGGGTGTGATGAGTGACTGGATGGCGTCAGCCACTGACACCGCGGTGGATGCCGCCGATGACCTGCCCCACTTTTTGATGAGGGCGCCGCCGCGGGTGGCCACCTTGGGGGTGAACTCCTCCTTGAACCACTGCTCATCGTTGATCACCTCCATGGCAGGTTTGCCGCCGATCTTGGCGTTCACAAAGTCTGGCACCTGGAGGGTAGTTTAACTCGTCATGCTGGCTGGAATGCAAAACTTGCCAATGCAGTGGGCACCGCTGGGCTGTGAGGTAACATGCATGAATCGTCTAGCAGTCAAGTGGCCTAAAATGCCATGTACAATGCGTGGACCAAACTGCTCGTTGGCGCATGTGCAAGGCTGACTGCTGTACTGGCTGTATTGCTGCACTGCCTTGTCACTAACATGCGTGCCAATTACTACTTGCTCCTACCTGTGTGGTGGAGTGGTTGCCCCATATGCACATGTTGGTGACTGAGGTGTAGAACTTGCCAGCGCGCAGCGCCAGTTGGCACTTGGCGCGGTTCTCGTCCAGGCGGGTGAGTGCGTGGAAGTTCTTGGGGTTCAGGTCGGGTGCGTTCTCCATTGCAATCATGGCGTTGGTATTGCAAGGGTTGCCGACAACCAGAACCTTGACGTCCTTGTTTGCAACAGCATTCAAGGCCTCACCCTGTAGAAGAGAAAACGGTGTTCAATAAGAAATAAGAAAAAATAATGGGTCTCGATGCATCTCAAAGAGACATAGCCTACACACTTGATGGGGCAGGCACTCCCTGCAGCAGAGGGGTGCGGAGCAATGCAGCATGGATACTGGGCTGGGCAAGTTCGTTATGTTGGCATTGTCGTGCGCCAACATACACAAGCGCACCTGCTCCTTGAAGATTTGGCCGTTGATATCCAGCAAGTCAGCCCTCTCCATACCGGGTCCGCGGGGCTTGGCACCAATCAGCAGCGCCCAGTCAGCATCCTTGAAAACCTTGTAAGGGTCGATGCCAATCTTCACCTGCAAGACACACACTTTATGTTTACTTTGGGGTTGCTTTATCGTTGCCCGCCACCCCAGTGAACACCATCACAGCTTGTGCAAGTAGAATGCAGACTTCCGATACCAGCTGTGTGCCCATGGGTGCGTACCTCACGCAGGAGTGGGTAGAGGGAGTCCTCAAGCTCCATGGCCACCCCCTCCAGGGCCTCCTTCGACCTCACAGAGCCCAGCATGTGGAGTGCCACGGGCTGGTTCTTGCCGAAAACCTCCCCAGAAGCAATCTGAAGGGAGCACAGCCGCTTAGTTCCCAAGCCATCTCGGGCTAAGTGGATGTCACACATGGCTATTACTCACCATGAACACCAAGTGGTTGGAGATCTGCCCAGCCGCTCCAGAAACTGCGACGTTGATGGTTTTCTTCCATGTCCTGGTAAGGTTTGGGTCCTCCTGCAGTCCCACCACAAACGTTTTATCTGGAACCTGCCCACAGGATGCATATCAACCTGCATGACTATTGCGTCAGGCACTTACGTTGGAGATGTCATACTGCAGCCTGAATATGCCGAAAGCTTCGTTCTCCTCGGTCTCGGGCTCAGCAAGCGCTGCGGCACGCACTGTCAGAGGGCTCCTGGTGGAAGGAAGCCTGCTGCGAACTGCTGCCCGGCTGCTTGGGCCCAGGGTGCGGAAGCACACTGACCGGGTGGGCCTCCCTGCTGCACGACCGCAGCGACGTTAGTAACGACATGGGCGAACGAGTTTTAAATAGTACCAGAAAACAGAGTGGACCATCACCTGCTGCGAGGCCTGCACAAGCGCGAGTGGGCAGTGTCTGCGCCATATTGTAGACTCAGTCCGTTCCTTGCCCCTGCGTTCTCACTTAACCAGAAAACCTCTTGAGTGCCACTGCCCTTACACTCTGCAAAGTGTGCTTACACAAACAAGGCAACGAACCGTTGCAAAAACAGTCTATTAATATCTCGCGTTTTGCTCGAAGGTTGCAAGCTTGGTGATAAATAGGTGATATATTCACCCGATAATGTGAATTTTACGGGTTTATCCACACCTTTATTGATTTCTTTCATGATTTAGGGTTTAGGGTTTGGCCCCTGACCCCTTTTTCTATTCCTGCAGTTGACAAGACAGTATCAAGTACGTAGTATGCGTCACTGTGGTACTCTTATTTGGAGCACACACTGCAAAAGCCTAGGCGCTTGGTCTCATCACACTGCCTCCCCAGCTCCGTCTGCTGACCCACGCCCGGGGAGTAGCGCCACTTCAAAAGCCACGCCATGACAACTGTGTTTTGTTGGCGCATACCGTTCGGGCGCGTGTCGCCTATTCTGGTGGCATGATTCAGGCATGGTTGATGCGCGCATGTGCTGTGGCATGGTGGGTACAATGATAGTGGGTACACCAATTATGCCACAAATACGAGTGGGAATCCACACTTTGGTGCCGAGACAAATAAAGTTACAGGGCAAGCTATAGGCACACAATAGTGTTGCAGGTGTTGCAGAATCAGTGCTCAGCATTATTTTATATTGCTGCAATGCTATAGCCCCGCGACATGTTGTTAAAATCCAATGGCTGCGGGACCTTGAACCGTGCAAGACCAAAATACGTGACATGCCGTTACGTGCCATGGACCACTCAGACATATAAAAATAGAACTGCTTGGCACCACTTACGCTATGGCTGCTATCCTGGCTGTTCAGCTGGCATGCAACCACTGTATAAAACCCGATCAGAGAAACATAAAATATTGTCTGCTGCTGCGACATACCGACCCAAGCTGCACCCATGAGCCTGCTGTAGCTGACGTAAACTAGAGCCTCCTATGAAAACAACACACACGACAGCACACCAGTGTAAAGTCCCAGACAACCCAATGCATGCATATATGGGACCTTAAGTAGGTATGCACCCACAGGGTGGGCTGCTGCTGCCTCATGCTACCTTCCTGCCCTTCCTCTTCACTGGATTGCTGACAGTGGCGGGAGGTTGTTGCTTGTCGGGTATTTGCGTGGGTGGCTCAGCTGAATCAAGCCACTTGAGAGGGTGCCGGTTGTAGAAAGGCCAGTCGGGGGCCACCACCAGCACAGCGAGGAAGACGCCACTGGCAAACAGCTTCATCATCAACCCAAAGTCCGAAAGCGTATACCCAATGACGAAGGATAGGATTGCTGTTGCTATGATTATGATCAACGACAGTGTTTCAGCCAGTCTCTGGCCCTCAAAATCCATAGTGGCAAGACGCTTGCAAGCCGGGGTTGAGCACTCGGTACAAAGATGTGATCCCTGTTGCTTGCAAAAACACCTGTTATGGTGCGAATTAGGTTGTCAAAATTAGAGATCAGCTGTCAACATCGTCCCATCAAGGATAGGCTAAGTAAAGCAGACGCGCGCTGAATACAGATATCGTGTTGTGGCAACTGGTTCTACACGGTTATCGTATACTGTTAAGCACATGACTGCACACCAGTGCACGTTTATCTCTTTGTAGAGTCCCATAGCACTGGGCAATGCAAGCATGCTGAAATAGACCCAAATTAACGATTAAAAAATAAAACAATAAATTCACATCCAAATAAAGCTTGTGAATCAATAGGGTGATCAGCTGCTGAATTTGAAACAGTCGTAGCAGGGTGGTCTCAAGTCAACGTGCATACCTCCCGCGGTGCCCAATAGTGCGCAAGGGCATGGCGCCAGGGATTGGCTTCGTGCAACTACATCCCGTGGCGCCACGCCATGGAGTACAAACTACAAAATTATTCAATCTTTGTATGAACAGCACCCCTCCTGTGATGCAGTACGGGACCTGGCTACATGGGAACAGCAGCGTTTTCTTCCCTTTCGCCCTCAGTCCTCAGTCCTCTCCTTCTTGGTGCAACTGGGCCAGAACAGGCAGTGAAGCTGGGTAATCTTTTGACATTTTGCCAATGCGCAACTTCTCTAGACCCCTCGTATTTTGGATTGGCCGGGGAATGCCCTCAGAGATTGGGGGAGGATTTACAGGTAAGCTTTGAAATTATATTACTTTGTATATGTGGCTTCTGTTCTGCAACCCAGGTACAGCACTGCCAGGCAGAACAATTATTGATCATGTCATGCCATATCAGCTCCTTTTGGCCCAAGGTGGTAACAGAAAGAAGACACGATACATGCATTGCATCACTACCTGCTCACAGCAGGACCCACTGTATGCGCTAGCGCATTCATATCACTTGGCCGCCCTTTTACATGGACTTTGGGTGGGGTGCACCATTCGAATCTCTCAGCCCATTCTACTGAGCTCTGTCATCGCCCAAACCACATGCAAGATTGAGGCATCATCACTGTTACATCATTTGCATATATATTCCCAGCTACAGTGTATGCATTCGAGCATGGCGCATGACAACCTGCTGAGTCTGCACCGTATACAAGGATGTCACCCGCTAAAGTCTATACTGCATGATGGTGAAGCAGCCAGGCACCAAAGCAATGCAATCAATCACAATTGGTAACAATTCATTTGCTGCAGCGCAATTGTTGATGTAGCATCACTATGCAGGGCCACCCAATATGGTATAATATTTGTTTAAGTGGATTTATGGTCAAACAACGTGATCCATGACAGCTACAGGCCTGCAGCTGCAGGTCAATTTATGTGCCACAAGCCAGCAGGGCAATGCCAAGGCCCTTGACATTGCACTGCACACACTTGCCCTGCAGTTTTTGCCTTGGCATGCCATCCTAGGAGAAAATATCAGGGTGTTGGCAGTGGAACGCATCTCACCAGGTATGTGGGGAGGGGTTGGAGGTAACGTGGCACGCCCCTTGATGTTACTGCACCCATGCATGTATTGCGGGTTGTCAATTGGCCGCCAAAGGGGCCCGAGCTTTTGTGCCCAGTGTCAACTTGACCACTTGCATGTCATGAGCCATGCATGATATCATTTGGGGATGCTTTTGATGGGGCCATGATGATCCCAGGCTGACGGTGTGGAATTCAATTCTGCGCTGCCAGCATGCCTCCAGTACTGTGATTAGGTCCAAACAGCTTGAACACGTCGTTGCTGGTCGCAGTATCAAAGAGTTTACAGAGCGTGCAGGGCCATGGGCATACTGTACCATAAATGGTACATGCATGTGTGTGACAGTACAAGGTCATAGAACCCTTGGTGAGGGTTACCGCCCAGCAAGGCGGCCGGCCGTCTCCGCCACACGAGATCTTCAGTGTGGACAGCGCCTCGAGGTGCATGCGCATTTAAAGCGCAAGGTTGAACAGTTTCGTGTCGGTGTTTTAATCTGATATGAGGACGTGCATGCCTGGCCTGTGGGTCAACTCAGAGTACCGTGTCTGTCTGCGCTTCCCAGTACGCCAGCACTCCCCCAGAATATCAAAGCCTGCCCAGGCTGAGACGAGCTAGTGAGAAGCCCGCAAACTGGCTGCTGCCACTAAGGTACTATCACGTTTAGACTGCGGTTGCTGTGCTTTATCTGGGCATGCCATTGAGGGACGCCTGAAGACAATGCACGGGCTAATGGTGTGCTGCTGCAGGGCTGCCTCGATTCGCCGTGTGTGCCCTGCCGTAAGCCAGAGCTGCAGCGCCAGAGCAGGTATCTGCAGCAACACTCCTGGCCCGTATCGGATTATGGTAGTACCACAATGCTACACCTAAGAAGGATCATCCCCCAACCGTCCTAGACAGCATATGCAAACGGGGCTCGCCACAGGCCGGGCAGCCCTGGTCCATTACACAGGCAGCCCTGTTGGTTCCACCAAACAGGATATCCAGACGTAGGCCTGCTGCTGGGCACACCGCCTCATAATGGTGACCAGTCAGCCTGGCAGCCTCGGTTCCAGGACAAGTGCGGCAGCTGTGCACATTACAGTGATGAAGGATTGGGAAATGCTGAACAGCGCCTCAACCTAGGGTAGGCTTCGTCAGCTCAACTTGCCTTTGGCTGAGGCACCTACCCTTTTGCCCAGGCCACAGGCCACAGACAGCCCCACTGGCAGGTCATCATGGCCCGGCCGAGTGCTACCCCGCCCCACCGCGGTGGGCGCGGCAGGCAGGCAGCAAGGAACAGCAACAACAGCCTGGCATGGGTCTTTTTTATGGTTTCCCTCCTCATCATCGTGCTGGGCTACCAGGTGGGGTACTTGCAAGGTTCTTCCCTTTCAATCCATTGTGGTTCCCGTGTTGCCCCAGAAATCCAGCTCCAACACATGAATTTGGTTTCTGCATGAGGGCACTCATGCTCTGCAAACCTTTGCTGCGGCCCGCCTGGGGATTGTGCCATTGCCCCAGCCTGTTGCCTGTAATTGGTAAATGCCGCGTCGGGTATCATATTTAAAATGATCTGGTTCCAGGTGTGGTACACCGAGTGGCAGCAGCGCCTCCCTTCCCAGCTCTACACCCTCTTATCAGACTACAGCACAGCAAGCAACGCACGCCTCAGCACCCTGGAAGCCAGCTTCTGCACCAGCCACAGCCTCCCCAACGCAACCTGCGCCTCACCCAAACTGCTGTTTCAAGCCATTGCCGGGGATCCCCAGCTGGCGCGCGGGTTCTACCAAAAGTGCGTGAACCAGCCCATGCTGTGGATGCTGAACGTGTACATGGAGCTGCTGCGCGCCATGCATGACAACCACATGCGCGCACAGGCGCTGCAGCCGCAGGCGCCGGTGCTGTTCAACCCGCGCTGGCTGGATGTGCAGCTGGCGGATGTTGAGGAGCGCTTCTACTGGGAGTCGCACATGCTGTATATGGTGCGTTGGGTGGTGGGTGGAGGTGTGGTATATCAGCTTGTGTCATAGGATGTGAGTGTGTTTGGAGGCAAGGGGAGGGGGGGCGGGGTGGGTGGATGTGGGTGTGGCATGTTGGAGTGTGTGGAGGGGGCACCGGGTGTGGATCAATCAGTTGATAACGTGCTGTTGTGCCCTCTGCTGCGGCGGCAGCGTTACAGCGTAACATAATGAAGGGGTGGTAGATGTGAGGATGATGAAGGGTTGCATGGTTGGCCAATGCTTGGTAAAATTGCCTACCCCTCTTAGCCTAACCACTTGAGATGAGGGATATAATATGTTGCAATACTTGAAACAGGGAAACAGACGCCCTACCCATCAGTAAGGTTGATGCGGATTTCCTTAACCTGCGCCAGGGCCTGGCGCAAGGCCTGGCGCAGGTCAAGGGAGCGTGCATCACCCTTACTGAGGTGTAGGATGTCTGTTACCCTGTTCCAATACCCCTCATCTCAAGGGGTTAGGCTAAGGGTTTCGGTTAGGTCAATTCATGGCAAGCCCCCCAGATTGACCAGAGGGGCGCACAAGCTCATCAGGACCAAGTGGCCGCTCAGGAGCTCTCTTCTCCGAGACCACGTTCCTTACCCCCTATTGCTCTGGCACATACTTGACCACAGCGTTTTCAGTCACGGCGGCCGCCAGCAGTAACCTGGCACTGGAATAGGCTGTGGTCGAGCATGGGCCAGAGCCTTGGGCGGGTCGGAAGGCATCCTTGGTGATGTTAAAGCTTCTGAGGGCCCATTTGGTCCTGATGAGTTTGTGGACATGCATGCATGAATAGATGGCTCAATGTATTAATGGATGAGTTGCTGTGAATTATCACCGGGGTACTCAAATGCACAGTTGTATACACGGTGCTTGATTTTGTATGCTGGTCACCACCGGTGGCCATTGCATGCATTCCTAAACCAAGGGTTTTCCCAAGTGGGCATCTGGCATGTGCGACCTCCCTACAGTCAGACTTCTTTGACTCACTGTGAGTGACGTGCCATGATGGTGGTCCCATTATTGCTGCCTTTTGTCCCCCGTCTCCTTCCATGCATAGCTCTACCCAATCCACTACCAGAGTGTCATAGCCACGCTTCACATGCTATCTACACCATGCCAAAAGCAGTTGCAATTATGGCAGATGCTACCCAAGGCACTGTGTCCAGGCTCCCAGTATGATGAGCAGTGCCTCACCGCACCCTCTCCCACCCATTGTCACCCACCCAACCCTCCTAGTGGAAGCATGACGTTTTGCCTGCCCTAAACCCCTCAACTTTACCCCCTAACTTGTAACACACAGTAAAAAAGAAACCCATCCCCTCGCAGTGGAAGCACGACATCCACCACGCCGCCCGCAGCCTGGAGCGCTTCCTTGCCACGCACCCAGGCTACCACCTCAATCCCAGCACCACCCTGGTTGCCTTCAGCACCATCGAGGACACCCTGTTCACCGACCAGCTGCTGGGGGCTAGGCGAGCAGTGCGGGAGGCGGAGACGGTGCTTCCCAAGAAGCGGGGGCGCAAGGCGGGCGGGGGCAGCAGGGGGGTGGAGATGCCGCAGAAATTTCTGGTGCGTGGGGGCAGGGGGGTGGGGCTGCTGTAATTTTGGTTTGACCAGTATGTACAGGGCATGTGGCATGGTATGCATTGTGTTGTCTATACATTATTAGTTTATGCAGTCATATGCAGTCATATAAAATGAAAACACATTTAGTTTTATGGAGACCCTTCATTTGTTGCTGTTGGTTGTGTGATGTGCGGATTGGTGGCGCTGTGCAATGCATGCCATGGTTTGGTGTATCTATTGGTTGTGTGTTGTGCGTTGCAAAGCTTGCCAATTAAACATGTGGGCTTGATATCACACATGTGCCCGCCGTGGCATCATTGACAATTTTTTGTAACAAGCACAAAAAATTCATCTGAACAGGCTGTGAAGCTGGGCAGGATGAGCACAAGGCAAAACATGCAATCATAATAAAAAAGATGCGCTGTGCCCCCACCTGCCCAGCCAGTGGCACAGTGCACCCCCCAGCCCCTAAAGGAGTGGTCTTCTCCCATCATCTCCTCACTGAGTTATAATTAGTGACGATTGACAAGCATGTGGCCCTGTGGTAAACATCTCTGCACTGTGCCTGGTCACCCGCTGATAAATCCGGGCACAACTGACTGCGAAATCTCAAACCAGTTCACGTGGCGGGTGTATCTTGTTTCCTGACATATAACCTCACTCCCTAAGGCTTGCTCCTGCTGCCCTGCAGTGGCATGTGAATGTGAACGCCCTCCAGGAGCGGCCCTGGCTGCTGGGCGACATGGTCTCACCGCACTTTGAGATGGATGGATGGCCATGGTGGGTTGGCTTGCATGCACTCGTGTGGGTGCTTGGCTGTGGGAAGCAGACATTGGGTTGCAGCTTACATCAGTTTCTTTACCTCTGTATTTTCTCTATTATAAGCCGATGACGGCTTGGAACGCCTTTTGTTTGTTTGTTCGTGTATTTTCTCTATGTCTGTTTCAAGCTGTGCCACACCGCAATCTGCAGGCGCCTGCTGCTGCGGTGGGCTTCAGACAGCTGCCCTGCACCCTCTCAAGGGGAGCCAGGGGAGGGCGACACCTGGGACCTGTGTGTGGCGCTGCAGGCCATAGGCGACCTCAACTCCCCTCTGTGGCACCGCTCCATCCACCTGGTGCTCAGGCTGCAGCACATGAGGGAGCCATACGGCGATGCGCTGCTGCTGGCAGGTGTGTGGGTGTTGTCAGTGGGTGATAATTACTGCAATTGAAACACTGCGATAGGTGCCGCCTCACAGGGATGCGCTGTTGCTGGCAAATGGGTGGTGTTTTTTCATTGTGTTGATCAAGAGCACTCCACACTCAATTCCACCCTCAGCACCATGGAATGTGCCACTACCATATCCATGCAACAGCTTCCTGTTCCCGCAGATGAGTCCTACACATTTGACTGCACATGCGCGCAAGAGACCGACCAGTTCTACCTGCAGCTGCCCACGCTCCCGCCCAAGTACATGCGCCAGGGCAGCGTGGTCATATCAGCAGCCATCTCGGTGGCCCACCCCGGTCCCCTGTACCTGGTCACTGGGCTGGAGGATGTGGATACAGCGGTGCACATGAAGCTGATGTCGGCCTATGACAGCGTGCAATGGATGATATGGCTGGATTGCCAGCTGGCACCACTGGCTACTGCCTGGAACGTGGTGAGTGCATGCTGCTCACTAGGGAACCATGCAGGCTGCTCAGCTTACCAGGGTTACTGCATTATGTTGAGCCAGTCGCAGTCTGAGTCTTAGGGTTTAGGGTTTCATCTGTGGCAAGATCATTGTATTTCTGCATATGCTGTGGAGGGCATGACCCCAAAATATATTCTTCCTTTGTCAAGGGTGATAAGAATGCATTCTTTTGTTGATAAGTAATGTAATTTGCCTTCTTCCCAGGTGCGTCGGGGGGTATCTTGCGTCCTGGCAGTCACCGTGGCTCATCCCCTGCGCCTAGTGTGGAACTACACTGCTGCCCCTCTATGGCGATTGTGTGTCCGCGCCATATCAGCCATCCGCAATGCCATCCTGCAAGGGAAGCAGAACCACGTCCTCCTAACAACTCCTGAGGGCGTCTCAGTGGACGTCAAGTACAACACCGTGCCTGCAAGGAGCGCGATGGAGGGGGTTCCCGTGCATCATCTTGAGGGGATCGACATGGCTGACTGGCATGATCTGGAGTCTGTTGTCCAAGCTGTGGAACAGACCAAGATGCTGATCCCAGGGCTTACAGAGCAGGCCGGATCAGCAGGCGAGCTTGGGGTCAAAGCTCTTGTGGTCATGCTGCTATGCACCCTGATGCTGGCTGGAGTGGTGGTAGCAGCTTCACTCCTCAGCCGCACGGAAGCGGATCGTGCCGAGGGGGTGATTGATAGCATCAGCTCGCAAGGGAGAAACAGCGCATCCCGGGAGGCTGCAGCGGCACATCCAACAGCGCTGGTCAGGGGTTGGAGGCGGGTTGGGATGGCACTGTGGAAGCTGCTGACATGGCTCTGGGTTGGCGGTGAGGCAGGGCTGCTAGTCCTTACAGCTGTCATGCCTGCTCGCCTAGCACATTGCCTGCGGCGGGGGCAGCATGCGGCAGGTCACAGGCCTGGCAAGAACGGTGAAGCAGCTGCTGCTGTAGGAGGGCTGGAGGGGCAGCCTGATGGGGCACGATCAGGGGCAGGGATCCCTGGCAAGGGGTCCAAGAAAGCAGCAAAGCACAGGGCAGGCAAACAGCTGGCTGCTGGCCCAGGAGCGGATTTGTCACCTTCAGGTGCTCCAAGCACCAGCACCAGCCCTGCAAATACCCCTGGAGCCAGCCCTGCAGCCAGCCCCATGGTCCCTCACAGCGGTGCACCACCCATGATTGTGCCAGCACAGATTGGCCTTATCAGTGCTTTTGGCATGGCCCATACCATGGCCAGCAATGCTGCACCCTCAGTGACAGCTGCACCCACCATGGCGACCTCCTTCCATGACCTGGTTCTACCCGCTGTGGGGCCGCAGCCACCTAAGCCACCAGTCCACGGCATGCCCATGCGCAGGCGAGACAGTGCGGAGGATGTGGCAACGACAAGTGGCGAGCGGGAAGGCCTCCCGGGGTGGGCATTGGAGGAAGCTGGATGCACCCGCACAGCCGCGCCTGGGGCATGTGCTCCGGCACCCATAGGGTTGGGAGATTCACCACCGCTTGACCGCTCTGCAGCACACATCACGGGTTTGGCAGCTGAGGAGGTTGACAGTGATGAGAAGGACATGTTGCGTGCCCTGCTCCCATCCCTTGCACCCCACACTATGGGCCACAGCCCCATCTTATCTCCATTGAGATCCCCAGCTGGTGGCGCCACCGCCAGCCCTCCAGCCACCAGCCGCCAGCTTGTCAGCCTGCAAGTTCCTGCCGCAGCCCCCTCTGCCAATCAGGCGCAGTCTCCTCCCATGCCACGCCATGTCCAGTCGCGTGCAGCCAGATCAGCACCGCCTGGGCGGTACATGTGCCAGCCCTCTGGCAGTGCGCTTCACGAGCATGTTATGCGTGGGGCACCACCAGCACAGGATAGGACTGTGCCATCTGCTACTATCGCGCCCCAGCAGGTGCCGTCCACATCCTCACCACCATCCCCAGCACCTGCACCCGGGACTACGCCCTACCCACCATCCCCAGCACCTACGCCCCCATCCCCACCGACAGCCGCACACTTCCCAGTGGGGCCATCATCACCAGCGCTGGCACAGGCAAAACCCTCCCCAAGGGCATCGGCCCCTTCACCAGCAGGGGGAGCGTTGGAGGAGGATGAGTGCGTGATGTGCATGGACGCTGGTCGGGAGGCCATCCTGGCTCCCTGTGGCCACTGCACACTGTGTGAGGCCTGCACACAGAGGCTGTTGGGTGTGGAGGCGACAGGGGGGCAGGCGCTGTGCCCCATATGCCGAGCACAGGTGCGTGCTTGTCTATCACACCCATGTGTGTCACTGACCTCATTGCATCATCTGGGGCAGCATGCTGGCGTGGCTGCCTTTGACCCAGTCTCACCTCACATTCTTAGAAAACTTGCTCTGCTGCTCTTGCTGTGGTCTAGGTGCAAATAATTATTGAAGGACAACGCAGCAATGATTTGCATGTTTGACAATGTGGAACTGTCCTGTGGGCTGCTTGATCAGTGCTTTAAAGCAATTAATTCATTCTTTTCAAATTCAGTGTATCATTCCACAATAATTACCTATTGAAGGTGACAGGATGTGAATTGTCGAGGTTGTTCTGTCTGGTTATGGGGCCGTGGTGCAAGTCAACGGGCGCCTAACTCCGCCTGTGTGTTTCCTTTAAAAGGCTTGTTTATTGACTAACATCATGTTGCAATGTGTAGGTGAAGGCTTACATCCTTCGGGTCTACGTCGCCTGAATCAGTGATGGATAACCTGCTGCAGCATGTTCCAGGATTCAAATTATCTGATGATCAGGTACCTCCCAGTCTGCAGACTGGCATGGCAGATGTCTCACCAGCTGCGCAGCCGCGGAGTTCAAGTTGGCTTAGCCTAACGCATTGTCAAAATGACAACTTCATGCAATACCCGTGGGCATTGGAAGGGTGTGAAGTTCAACCAAATAATGTCATGCATAGAAATAGTCCTGATACTATAAGTTATATCATCATGCAGGGCAGTTGCATTGCTTCTTCAAGAAGCAATAAATTGTGCGTCGCATTCACGGTGAGACTTTGTTGAACAACGTTGGTTAACCTTTTTGTTTTGTGAGTTTTTTTATACTATTACAAAAGTTGATTGCGCAAGCCAAGGTTGTAGAGGGCCGCTTGAGCCTGCAGCTGGAATCATTTTTGCCTTGCTGAGGTGGCCCACATTGTGCGCTGCATTGTAGCTAATAGCTATCTCAGACTGTACACAGAGCTGTGTTGGGCAGTAACTGTTGTGCGCACTGTGCTACGTGCCCATCGATGTTGTTAAGAGCTGTGTGTACATGCGTTACAGCCATCATGCAATGCTGGTCGTAGACTATGAGGATTGCAAGAATATGTTTAAACTACAGGTTCTGGGGAAGCCTTACTCAGTCTGATAGTGGATCCGGCTACAGTGCACTCAGGCAGGCGGACATACCTGTAATAATAGCATGCATGGGAGGGCCATATGGAAGGCCAATCAAACTAAAAAGTTCGCTAAATTGCAATCTTGCGCATCATGCCTGCTAGATGTCACTTATCGATCACTGCCCCCCGCAACGGGCCCCCCAAAATATCATGGCCACATGCACTACCACTACATCTGGTGCGCCTGCCCCAACGCCCCCAAATGTGCCGGTTCATCCCCAAGCACCACCCACCCACCTCACCCACCCCACTCCCTCAAAATCTTAAATTTGCAGCGCCTGTGCAATTGGGTCCGCCAGGGACAGCACCTCAAAGGGCTGGCACCCCTCCACCGCCTGCACCGTCCCGGGGCACGAGTCGGTGATCCAAAAGTACTTGAACGCCAGGCTGCCATCCGCTTGCGGCTGTGTGAAGCGCTTCCACGACTCCTTGGGGAACACCCCGTGGGTCACGTAGGCGCTCACATGGGCCGCGCCCTGGCTGGACAGCAGCTTCTGGCACTCCAGCAGGGTGCCTCCCGACTGCACCAGGTCGTCCACAATGATGACGTGGCGGCCACGTGGCTCGCCCTCCTTGAGTCGCACGATGCGCTTGTCGCCATCCCGCACCTTGGTGCAGATGACCTGCGGGATGAGGGTTTTCTTTCTTCGCTGCTTGTAGTACATTGACCCAAAAAAGTAAAAATTTTTGCGTTTTCAAAGTGGTTTTTGCCTAATGAAGCCTGTGCAAGACCAGACAGCTTGGCGCCGTGTGTGCAAGGCCGAATGTGTAGCAAACACCATTGGCTTCCGACCCAACAGCCAGCCTGGACCTGCCAGCCTGTTGCACCATGTAATCCAGCAGCACCCTGCATGCCCTCCAACCCTTTCCAGTATGCATAGGCCCCAGTGATACAGTTAATTTGCCATTACAGTACCCAGCATGAACTTTGATTCATCCATGATGCAGAAATCCTGGATGCACCTGGATGCATAAATCCTGTCACAGCAGCTAGCCTGTTGTAATGCATCATGCAATCATGCATGCGCACCTCTGGGTAGTCCCCAAATTGGTAGTGAAAGCGCTTCCAAGCGCCCTCATCGGGGTAGGCAATGGTGACGTTGCTTGGGTCAGGCAGCAGCGCAATCCGATCTCGCAGCAATGGGATGCCGCTCTCAAAGAGGGGAAGCACAGTGTCGCCGAAATAAAAGCGCTCCTGCACCACAACATGTTTCGTTGGCGCCAGTTACATGCATTGGTGTGGTGGCATAGAGGACACAGATACACACAAAAACGGATTGGCTAGGCCATGGTAGTGCTGCACACTGTATTGTGCAATCGAGAATGCTGCTAGGCGGTCATTGCCACTGCTTCGAGGAACCAGTCAGGGCAGGCTGCGCGACCTCACCTGGAGCGCGTGGATGTCAAAGATGACCACGCTGGTCGGCCCGCCCCGGCACAGGGGGATGTTGGACAGCATGCGGGCTAGCGTGTATGCGGTGGCCACCTCCCCCTCTGCTTCCACCTGCAGGGCATGGCGCGGAAACAAGTCGCGGGATGGTCATCCAGGCGCCACGGCGTTGGCTATGGCAGATCAGTGTCCATATTTTTCAATATATATTCAATGTAATAAATAACAAATATTTTAGAATGTTCTGTTAGCCTGTACCCGCTCAGCAGTCCCTGTGGGGAAGTACGGCAGCACCAACGTGAAGGATCCGACAAACATCCTGGGCAGCTGATATATGATAGAGATCTGGTCGAAGATGTTCTCTGGGCTGTCGAAGGATGCCAGGAAGGCCACGTGGCGGTTCCGTATTCTGGTAGCATCCTTGACAAACAAGTTGGGGAAGCTGTCTGCAAAGCGCCTGCACAGCGTGTAAGTTCGAATGGGTGCACAGGGCTATATTAATATCACTTCAAGCACCACAGGCAAATCCGCATATGCATGCATATGCTGCAGAATGGCAAGACTGCCCCAAGTAAGCCGGGTTGACCAGAGCGGAAATGGGTGACAAACGGAAGGACATTAGCAACGCAGGCAACACCAATGCAGGGCGCCTGGTATCAAGGGTAGGCACTTACGACCATCGTATGTGCCCCAGCTGCACCTTCCCATCGCTGGTCGCAGCTATGCGCTTGGCCAGCAGCTCCGTGTCGGGGTAGTAGAAAAGCAAGCAGTCTTTCTTCAAATAGTCGGGCATGTCATCGGTCTCGATGTTCGGAGGCGTCATGCGAATGTCGCTGGGGTCAATGGACATGGTCGCATTCCTTTCTAGTGTGCCCATTCGGTTCTCCGGCCAAGACTTACGACCACCAGTGGCGGAGGCTTTGACGTCAGGCCTAGGCTGCAAGTTCCCTCTGAACACAGCTTGCGCAGGGCGTCCTTGCTGCAGGATGCCTGAGAATGCAGCACGCATAAAGCTGTGTTGAGACCCGGACCACCACCACCAGTGCTTCCAATACTTGCGTTAGGATACACGGCAGCTGGCGTACAGATGAAAAGGGGGGCTGTGAACAGGTTGTGAGGCTATGAGCAACGCAAAAGGCTTCCGGTTTCGATGCGTCGCATCATAGGTAAACTGGCATGCATGTTCCCCCAGGGCTAGTATTGTGCGGTAGTATTGATAGCAGGACTTTTCAAGCCCACACCCCCACTTGGCTAGTAAGTATTACCCGGCCACTGTCGTTTCCCAACGTTGCCAAAGCCCACGCCTTTCTTGCTGCATGCATTGCAATATAAAAGGCTTTTTTTGAAAAGCTCGTGCCAAAGCCGCCGCCGGACGTTTGCTCAGATCCGGGAAATCGTCCGCCGGTTTTGTCAGATAACCGTGGCTGTATCATCCGGAGCTCATCTGGTGACAAGTTGCATGGCCGTCGCGATATGTTTTTCAGGGCGGCCTTTAAAACTGCTGCGCACCGCATTTCTGCTTCCCGATGCTCCATTCAGCACCGCGTGCTATCGCAGCTGACAGGTGTGAACGGGCAGGTGGGGTCCTGCCGCTGGTGTTGCATTGCTGATGCCTTACGACGCGGAGGTGTATGGGGCAGTCTGAAACACTGGGGACGTGAATGGTCCTTTGCTAACAGGCAAGTCCCTCAGACGTTATCCTGCCTGTGCTGTGGTATTTTTGGAAGGTTTGATATCCGTCCGTGCCCGCTATCTCTTGTTAGGGCCTCGTTAGTATCCGCCAGGGTTTGGCCTTGACATTCATCCCGACTCGTTGGCTGGCCCGTCAACTTGGCAGTAAGAGGTGCAAAGGCAGTAAGCGGTGCTGGAGCGGTTCTGCACAGCCCTCAGATCTTGTCGCTTTTCACTCAAATACTGTATAGCACGTCTTGGGAGACCAGCTCAAGGTTGGCTTACCACACCGCCCATGTGGGCTTACGTATGTGTTTTTAAGCACAGGGTTTCGTAGGGTTCGCAGGATTAAAACGTTGTCTAAACAGCACAGAGGCAAGGCTATTGATATTTGATCCCGAACGCTATCGCCAAAACCCTTTATAACGGCGTGTATATATGAGCGCACTGCTGTTTTATGGACGTACCGCAGGAGTCTTTGCCATGTTGCGTAGGACGACTGTACCTCAGGTACCTACCTATGCAACAACTCGTCGTATTACTCGCGGCAATCTCTCCATTTTTCCAGTGGAACAACACGTTTATGCCTTGGAGTCCTTGGCTGGCCAGTGTAGCAACTTGCTTGAACTTGACTTGGGGCATAGACATGCGTTGTCCTGGCAGCAACCCAGCATTGAAACCTGTGCTATGTCTTCTGCTCACTCAGGCACTCCATACACAAGCGTGTGACGGACACTGTAGCCAAGGCTGTGCCATGTGGCGCCCTTAGCTGCTGAGAAGCCACCATGGTGCGTATGGGAAGTTGCTGTGCCTGCCAATGACCCAATGGCTCCTGCTCTGTCATACCATATATATGCGCAGTCCAATATGCTTGCCAAGTCACACACTGAGCACCTGCATCCCTCTGTGCAAAGGTCCTGCAAGACAGAGGCAGGAGGGCTGGGCTGCTGCCCCGCCACAAGCGGTGGCGCAGCAGCCGGGTAGGGCTCGCAGCCCTGGTTGCTGCCACAGTGGCGGTGCTTGTGTACTTCATCGCAGCGGACTACGCCGAGCAGCAGCTCCCGCACCAGCTCTTCAGGTTCCTGGGCGAGTATAATAAGCTGTCCATAAGCCATATGGAGCAGTGCCAAGCCCAGCTGTGCTCCGAGCTGGGTGTGGGTTGCTCAGCCAACTCAACCCCGCTCCTGGACAAGGCCACCGGCAAGCTGCAGCCCTGGAAGCCGCCCAAAAAGGCCTCGGAGCTGCAGCTGTACTACGAGACCTGCGTGAACAAGAAGCGCTTCTGGCAGAAGCAGATCCTGCTGGAGCTGCTGCGCAACGTGCGCTGCACCGTGGAGTCCAACTACTGGAGCTGCGACAGGCTGTCCTTCACCGCGCGCGTGCTGTTCCACGAGGAGGTGGACTTTGAAACAGAGCTCCTATGGGACGATGACCTGTTCTATGACTGGAAGCACAACATGTTCCTGGTCACCCGCCTGGTGGACGAGGCACTGCTGCGCCACCCTTTCAAGTTCACCACCCTGGCGGAGCAGCTGGTGTACCTGCGCCACTCCATGGAGACCTTCTTTGGGGACATAGCCAACCCCGGGGAGGAGCCCATCGAGCACCAGCCGCACCAGTTTGCCTGGCAGCGCACCGCCGCGCACCCGCTCAAGGGCCAGTATGTGGTGCGTGGTGGAGCAACCCATAGCAGCCAGCCATATGCATCCCATCAAGCGCACTCCTTGCACTCCTCATACAGTGTTCATCAGTGCGCTGTTAGGATTTATGGTTAGGGTTTGGCTGGGGAATGCACCGCAGGCCAATGCTCAGGTTGGAATGTTGTGCATATGCATGCATATCAGGCATTGGACTCTGGCGCACCTACTCACCCACCTGCAGTTTCAGCTTAATGATACCTCTCTGTGTGTGCTGCCCCGCAGTGGCGGTTGCCTGTACGCGACCTGAAGAAACGACCTTGGTTCTACAGCAACCGGGTATCGGAGCACTACGAGATAGGTGGCTGGCCCTGGTGAGTTGGGAGCACGCGGCTCTGCACACATTATGCCCATGCACGCTGGTTCAGCACAGTATGCATTTGCCACTATGGCGTTGGCGACACAATACGGTAGCCGTCAATGGTAATGTTAAAAACAATGTTAATGTCGATGTTAACGTGGTGAGCGTAGTGTGCGCTTTGGCCCAAACCCTCACAAGGGTGTGTGTGTGTGATATGCAACCTGCTGCCTGCAGGCGCCTGGTCCTGCGTGAGCATGACCGGGACAGCTTCCACTGGCTGGTCACGCTGCGGGCTGTGGGCGACTCGCGGGACGTGCGGTGGCACCGCCAGGTCAGCGTCATGCTGTCCATCATCAACCAGAAGTTTGGCGGGGAGTACGTGGTTGTAGGTGGGTGGGAGAAGCAACTGCCACCATGCTGGAAGCCCACTTGCTCCAAGCCCTGGTTGCAGTATGTCAGTGTCACCGTTGCATCCATCCATTTTAGCCAATGCCCATCTGTGCGGCATGTCATGCCTGTGGGGTCCCATGTATACTCCTGATTATCACAGCGGTTGTTAATAGTGGACATGCTGTGGCTGTGCAGAGCGCGAGTACCACTTCAACGGGACCTACCTGGAGACAGACATGTACCACCTGATGCTCAGCCAGATGCCTGAGGGATACGTAGTCGGTAAGCTCTCCTGCCGGTTGTCCCGCGTTTAAGCAGATGTCCCCGATAATTCACCGATAAATCTCTGCGAATTTCAGCTGCCACAGCACAGCATCCCGGCTTGCAACCTTGGGATATTGATTGATCCTGGCCATTGCAACTCAAAAATGGTTTCTAAGCCGAAAGGATAATGTTTATCGTGTCATAAATAATTCATAGAGAAGAAAGAATAAGTCATTTCTTATTATTCTATATCACGGTGGGGCTGACAGTGGCGGCGGGGTGTGTTGCAGGCGGCAAGATGCTCCTCTCGGTGCGCATTTCCACCGACACGCGGGGCCCGCTGTACCACCACCTCTTCCCCCAGGACCTGCCCGCGCACCAGGCGCTGTCACAGGCGGTGACCGTGCTTGAGAAGTTCAAGCAGGTCACCTCCTGGCTGCAGTGGCTGGTGGCCCCTGTTGCCTACTCGGTGCGCGTCTACCTGCTGGGCTCGGTGCTGTGGCTGCACGACACCGTCAGCTGCCCGGTGGACTGGCTGCTGGGGACGCTTGAGCGGGTGGGGCTGTATGAGTGGGACGAGGGCCACGCGTCCACCATCACCACCATGAAGATGCTGCTGGAGGTGGTGTACATGCTGGTGGTGGCGCAGGCGGTGCCGATGGCACTGCACCTGGCGACGCACCCGCGCCAGGTGGCGGCGGCGGTGGCGGCGGCGGTGACGGGCTGGGCAGGGGAGGTGGCGCAGCAGTGCAGGGGGGCGGTGTGGGGGAGGCAGGACGTGGCGGCTGCCAGGGAGAGCGAGGCAATCAGGGCCAGCGGGGACGCCAAAGGGGGGAAGCACAAGAAAGCGCAGCCCCGGGCGAAGCACCGGCGCCCGCAGGCGCACCTGGAGAACCCACACCACTGGAATGCGGCCACAAAGCGCGGCAGCTCGGAGCGGGGCACGCCTCCTGCCAAGTCATCGGGCGTCGCCGCGCCCACCACTCCCCCCTCCCCCCACAGCGACGGGGAAGGGGAAGGCGACAGCTACGATGATGCACAGCTGGAGTCTCCTACAGCAGAAGCAGGCGATGCCTCGCCTCGCAGCCCATCGCCGCCACCACTACCGCCGCCACTACCAGCACCAGCACCCGAGCCAGTTGCACCGCAATCCAAGCCAGCTGGGCAGCCGGAGAAAGCCGCAGCCACGCCAGTGCCGAGAGTGGCGCCAGTGCAGGAGGTGGCGCCCCCGCCGGCGCCCGCCATCACCGCACCCAAGCGCCTGCTGCGCGAGGACAGCCAGTCACAGCCCTCCTCACCCAGCATCGCCGACAGTGCAGCCGAGATGTGCAACGACACCGAGCTCCGCACCCGCTCCACCCCCGATGGCCCCGGGCGCCTCAAGCTCACGGTGTCCGAACCCATCACGCGGCCAGCGGCCGCCAAGCCCGGCGTGCCTCGCACCACCTCAGCGCCAGCTGGTTCCCCGACTGGGCTGCCAGCCCTCGCAGCCTCAGCGGCCCCTGCATCGCCCAGGCGAGTCCCCAGCGGTGCGCCTCCGGCAGCGGCGACCGCGGCGCCCTCCCGCCTGCGAGCAGTCGCCTCTCCATGGGTTGGGTCCGGCACACAATCCCCACGCGCCGCTGCGCCGGTACCCACCAGCCCCTTGGGCCGCAGCGCCCACCCGCCCCAGCCGCCCAGCTACGCGCGCATGCAGCACCTGCAGGCGCAGTCCAGCATGATGGGCAACCCCACGCTGCCCCGCCGCACCTCGCCCAGGCAGGAGAACATCCAGCAGCAGGTGAGCGCGGCCATCCAGGGCATCAACATCCGCCCCGCCCCAAAGCCCTTCCCCACCCACTCCTCAGACCCCACCAATGCTGCGCTGGCGGCCTCGGTGGAGATCCTACAGCAGCTGAGCCCCCGCACGGTGGCGCACAGCCCCCGCGGCCCGCCAAGCCGCAGCCCCTTCGCGCCAGGGCCCATCCCCATGCCAGGCTCTGCCCCCCCATTGGACAGCGAAGCCGACAACCACATCAGCGAAAAGGTGGCCGCCTTTGTGCTGGATTTGGATGACCTCATGGACGACCCTGCCGAGGGTTTGGAGCACGTGCAGGGCGTGCAGATGTGCACGGCGTGCAGGCTGGCGCCCCACCACGTGCGCTTTGCGCCATGTGGCCATGTGTGCTTGTGCTCCGCCTGCGCACAGAGGGTTGGCCCGCGGCTGCTGTGCCCGGAGTGCGGTCTGCAGGTGAGCGTTGATTGGTAGCATGGGATGGGAACATGCACAGCTTCACATGTGACAGGGCTAGGGAGCTTGGTGACACAATAATCGTGCTCCTGTTTGGGTGTTTTCTGCCTCCACAGGGAATTGGCCATCACACAAGCACCATTGACCCTTGGATTGGTGCTAATCACTGTGTGTTACATGCATGCCAGCAGTACAATCAGATTGCAAATAGGGCATAGGCATGCCTGGAGATGTGTGCATGCAGCAGGGTGTGTTGTAGGGTCTGGGTCGCAATCGCCCTGCCATGCTTATCGGCATGGAGGTAATTCACCTGCAGATGGATTTGTGTTGCATTTCTCAGTGCTGGGTTGCCTCCTTTTGCAGGTGCAAGGTGCAGCCCTTCCGCAGTGGCTGCCCTCGTCGTTGAGCCTGTGAGCTGCCTGCGCTGGTCACCTGGGGCGGGGCTGATCACTTGCATTGGCCAGGTGCATGGGGAAATCGTCACAGGTGTTTAGGGTTCAGGGTCTAGGGTTGCAACCTTGGTGGTCACATTGGATGCCAGGGAAGCTGACGCCAGCACTCGCACATAGAGTGCGGACACGGAAGCCCTTCTGCTTTTGCCTGTACAGTATTCCATGCCCGTTCTCTGTGATAAGTTTGCATGTGGTCACTGCGTTTTCAACACCCCCAGCAGAACGTACAGCTTAGCATAGAATGCCATTGAGGCCATCACCACCATTCCCAGCTTCCGTCGTGATTTCTCTGCCTTTTTGTGAATAATATCTTATGTTGCATGCCAAATCTAGGACGAGGCTTGTTGCCTGATCAGATGTGTTATTTTCCTGGTTGACATGCATTCTAGACGTCTTCCTTGCATGTCGAATTATGAGTGATATTATACCTGAGTGGATGTTACTAAGAGTGGCCATTGTGCATAGCGTGAACCCCTGTGTGCACAGTGGATAATGATTATCGTGATGATTGGTCTTTGCAATAGCCTCAGGGCATTTGCGGTTGGTGGTCTCAGCATGGATGGTTTGCCTTCCTGCTTTTCTTTTAAGAGCTTTTGATGCACAACTTGGTCATGAGCGAAGGGCCATGCGGCCCTCAGGCTGAACATAATAACTGCATCCCTTTTTTTCAGGTGAATTTTTGCAGCCTGGTACCCCTTGCTGAGAGGGCATTAGCTATCATAGTGAAAATTTGTCGGGCTTGGGGTTGGAGCTTTGGTCTAGGACAGTAGCGAGTACTGGAATTATGATGGATTTGGGTCTGCAATTTATGGCAGCCAGCAGTCGCAACAGGCAAGCAGCTGGCTACCGCTTTGCGCCACATGTGCACGTGGTTGATGTACACGCGTACATCCATGTGCCATTGGCTCAATGAGAGCATTTCTCAACAGTTGCAGACGATTGCCTCTGCCACTGACTGCTTTGACGTTAAATTAACCCATTGATTTCTCTGTGAGCTGGTTGAACCACCAGCTCAGGAGGTGCCTGGGCTTTGAATGCATACATGATGCAGTTGTCCTGTGTGGCACCTGGTCGTCACATGATCATCGTATTGGCCACCCCTTTATAAACTATAGTAACTCCGCCTTTGTGCGTCCCCTTTCTTTGTTTCTTCTAAGGGCCTCAGCTGGCTGGCACATGTGGCACACACTTTGTGCTCCAGAGCCGCTCATTGAAGGTCAAGATCCTTCTGATCAGGTCAAAATCCTTCATGAAGGTGGTGCACCATAATAATTACACATGGTTGGCAAGTGATACTTGCAACATTTGAAGCACGAGGAGAGCCCCCCAAGTGCATGCACATGTGTACCATTCATCCAACTTCCAACTCCAACTGATTCAGAAGTCTACCTTGCATCTACCTAACCAATGCGGAAAGAGCAATCATTGATGCTGTTTCCCCACGACGTTGTGTGCAATGCATTTGCCCACTCAGCCCAGTGTGTGCGTATGAAAGTCAATACTGCTGCAGCGCTCCACATCCTGCACGGCATGCTACTGCTATGCCAATGGAAACATGGCTGCTGGGATGCCCCTGAAGGTTTGTGCATAAATTATTCCACCCCAGCGACGCCTTGCAGGCTCCCAAAAGAGTATTTTCACATGCTCTCGCTGCCACTGCTGCCAAATGCCACTGCCCACTCCACACCCTGCCCCTCATCCCCACCACCCCATCCTTGCGCAAGTTGCTTAGAAATGATCAAAACCAATAGCAGCATTGCTGTTGCCTAGTTCCACGAGATGTGGCGCCAGTTCTCGCCTGCGTACACAGCGTCTGCGCCCAGCTCCTCCTCAATGCGCAGCAGCTGGTTGTACTTAGCCAGGCGCTCGGAGCGGCATGGGGCACCGGTCTTGATCTGGCCGGTGGCAAGGCCCACAGCCAGGTCTGCATTGCAGCGCAAGGATCAGTTGCCTGCCATCACAGTCTTTGGATGATCATGGATGGATATATATCAGTGATCTCAAACCGTTGCGGCTGTGTCAAACAACGTGGGTATTCGAACGGCAAGTTTGCAAGGCTTCTAAAGCGGATAGAACGAGCAGCGACTTTGGTTGTCGTATGCATGCATGGTCATCCAAAACTCAATGCACTGCCGGCCCAATGGTGAAGCCCCAAGTGAAGGAATTTTGAGAAGGCTGGCGACGGCCTTAGTAAAGACTGGCTACATCCATTTGTGTTGCTGTGGCAACTAAGCAATAAGGCGACACAGCCTATGATTGTCAACTGTGGTCACCCACCAATACCACCTACACTTGCAAATGCCGCGGTGTGCCACTCACCAGCAATGAAGCTGTCTTCTGTCTCGCCGGAGCGGTGACTGGTCATGACACCCCAGCCCGCCTCCTTGGCCATCCTCACAGCCTCAATGGACTCGGTGACTGTGCCGATCTGGTTCACCTTGAGCAGCAGCGCGTTGCACCACTTGTCGGCAATGCCAGTCGCCACCCTCTTGGGGTTGGTCACCAATAGGTCGTCACCGACAACCTGAAACAACAACCCATCATGCGTTAGCGCGCTGTTGAGTATAGGTATGTTGGATGGTCCTCTGGATGGCCCTCATACTTGACAACCTTGCATGCATACCACAGTGGTCCCCAAGTTGCTGCCATGCATACATTGCCTCCAGTGCTGACACCCCACGTGGCACTACGTGTGTCACCAGCGCTTCACACCAAACCGTCACCGGCACATCGCTCCAGGCACCACCCACCTGGCAGACGCCCTCTGAGGTGAACAGGGCAGAGTGCTTGGTGTCGTCCTGGTCAAAGGGGTCCTCGATGGAGATGACGGGGTAGTCGGTGCAGAACTTCTTGTACATGTTCAGCAGCTCCTCCCCAGACAGCTTTTGGGAGCCGTCGTTGGGCTGTTCCTTGAAGTTGAGGTCGTACTGCACTGGGTCGGAGCCCTCCACCAGGAACTCTGATGCAGCCACGTCCATGCCAATCTTCACCTTGCCGGTGTAGCCAGCCTTCTCAATGGCCTCGTTCACCAGGTTGAGCCCCTCATCGTTGGAGCCGATGTTGGGGGCGAAGCCACCCTCGTCACCCACGTTGCAGGCGTCCTGGCCGTACTTCTTCTTGATGATGCTCTTCAGGTTGTGGTACACCTCTGAGCCCATCTTCATGGCCTCTGAGAAGGATGAGGCGCCCACAGGCAGGATCATGAACTCCTGCATTGCCAGGGCGTTGCCGGCGTGGCTGCCACCGTTGATAATGTTGAAGGCTGGCACTGGGAGGATCAGCTTGGTGTTGCCAGCAAGCTCTGAGATGTGCTTGTACAGGGGCATGTCCTTCTCTGCTGCACCGGCCTGCAAAATAAACCCAACACAGTCAGGTGGCTATTAATAGCACCTATATTGTCTACAGGCAGAGTATACAGATGATCTGCTTCAAGTTGCCACAGCATCAGAGCATCACAGCAGCCATCACAACGTGGGGTGCATCGCACCTTGCAGACCGCCAGGGAGACTGCGAGGATGGCGTTGGCACCAAACTTGCCCTTGTTGTCGGTGCCGTCCAGCTCCATCATCTTGGCGTCGACCTCCTTCTGCTTGGAGGGATCCATGCCGATGAGGGCGGGCGCAAGGTCCTTGTTCAGGTTCTCCACGGCCTTGAGCACGCCCTTGCCCATGAAGTCAGCCCCGCCATCGCGCAGCTCCACTGCCTCGTAGATGCCGGTGGAGGCACCGCTGGGCACCGCCGCCCTGAACATGCCCTTGTGGGTGTAGACATCAGCCTCCACGGTAGGGTTTCCACGGGAGTCGAAGATCTGGCGACCCACGATCTTGGTGATGGCTGCTGGCGTGAGCTTCTTCAGGGTCTCGGCCATGAACGCCAGGGGGTCATCGGGCTTCTGCTTGACGGTGGCATTGATGACCTCCTCCACCTGCTTCTGCAGCTGGTGCTTGTCCAAATATTCTTGCACAGACATCTTGGCGATAATGCGGTGAGGGGTTAGGGTTGCTGGGCGACAATATGCAAAGGAGGCAGGCTTTCTCAGCAACGCAGGTGAACGACTAGCGAGGTTGCGATCAGGCTTTAGTAAACAGCTGCTGGCTGCAACGTGCATCGGGCTTTGTCCTTGCACACTTGGGTGCTGCACGTTGTGTGCATCGATGCTCCCGCTAGAATTCTTGGCACAGGAAAATTGGTCAAGGGGGCGACAATGGACCCCAAAACGGGGAAGGGGAAAGGCATGCATGGCGCCAGCAGCAAAAAGACCAGCTGAACATTAGTAGCTTTTGCACAGCCCACTTGCCTCCGTTGCTCTTTTATTGCTGAAACTGATGCTGCTGGCAACTGACACAGGTTCCTGGCGAGGCCACTTTGGTATCCGTGGGGTGCCCCATGCTTTTTCAAACCAGCGTGCACGGAAGTGAGGAACCCTGCCACTTAGGGTTGTTTGGTTGGTTTGACGCTGTGATACTTACTCATTCGTCCTGCCAAACATGAGCCATCTACGGCCACGATTGGAACTCCAGATAAACATGCCGAAGCATGTGAAAGCTGCCAGCGGACACAGTATTTCAAGTTGGAAACGTCCTGGAGTTTTTAAAACTGAGCAACGATGTCCTGCGAGTGTTGCCATTAATAATTTGACATATTCACAGACAAGACGCCGCAGCTGCGCCTGGATCCCCTTCCATATCAATGAGCACGATGGCCGCTGATGGCTTCTACAGCAGAATGCACGCAGCCTCCACCATTGCACAGCAGTACATGACCTTGGGAATTCAGCCTGAATTCATGCTGAGGCAAGAACAGAACAGTAAGTTGGCCTCACAACATCAAGCAGCGCCAGCGCAATACCATGGGAGGAGAGGAGAGCAGGATGCGCAGGTGAATGCTGCTTGAGGCACCCCCCTTGCTTGCCACAACGTGTAAAGCTCTTATAACCCACCCATAGTGCATATTGGGAGAAAAATGGTTTGCACCAATTTGTGCTTGGATATGTTGCTACAGGTCGAGCACTACCAAGTGAAGCACGTAGACCGCCTACCAGCACTCGTACCGCCATTAACCACACACAAGAACGCTTCAGCGAGCAAGCAGCCTCCTTCCAGGGACTCAGCTCACCAGCCAACGGCAGTGTGTTCGCTTTCGTCTAAAGGGTCAGGTGCACACAGTGCAACCCAGCTGAGGTGGTCAGTAGTGCAGCGGTTGCAAGCTGAACAAGGCCATCTACAAAGCAGGGGCAGCCAGCAAGGGGGAGGTCCAAGCGCGCAGTTTGAAGCCCACGACCATGGGTCTGTGAGGTTCTGTGAGGCTGCCAGACAGTCCAATGTGGCAGCCCAAAAGGACCCGCTACCTGCTGCGAATGTGAAGCCACTAGTGGGGGCTGTCAGGAGCCAATCGCAGCAGCGCAGTGGAGCTGCTCAAGTGGGGAGCACACACGATACCATAGGCTTGGGACCTGTGACAGTTATGGGCCAGAGTAATAAGGCCAACTACTCACATAGGCCACCAGCTGCAACGAAACAGCCGCAAGTATGGTCCCAGCGAAAAGTGCAGCCAGCAGAAAGCAAGAGGCAGAAGGAAAAGCCCGGTTGGGATGACACCACTGTCATCCAGCATCTAAACCCCAAGCTGGCGCATCGTCTTGACAAGCTTCACACAATGCCACCAAAGACCAGCCGTAAACCGCCGCCTGCTACCAAAAAGCCCAAGAATGCCAGGAAGCTCCCAGCTCACCTGGCCAAAGTCGGGTCCAGATACCTCACTCCTGCAAAGCTACCCAGGCCAATGTCTGCAGGCAAAGACAGCCCTGGAAAAACAGCGGAGAGGCAGGTGGCATCAAAACTTCCACAAGAGGTTGACCTGGCACATGGCGCACTCAAAATGGCTGGCAATCAGAATGCGCAAAACCTAGAGAAGGACCCTGCAATGTCAGGCACACCAGCAGCATCACGTGCAGCTCAGCAGGATCACATGCAGCTTGAAGGCGCCGCAAACCACGCTCTGAGGCCAAACCAAAGCCCTGCAAAACCTAGCCCAGATGGCAACAACGCGGGACATTGCCAGTCACATATACAGGGTGGTGATTTGGTACAGGAGCAGGATCGGCATCATCCTGGAGAGCTTCCATTTGAAGCCAGCTCCACTGGCGCAGGCCAAGTGCAGCAGCGCTCTACCCCACCTGTGGAAGCGGGAGCATCTGGGCATTGCACAGGGCGCGGTGAGTCCCTGTTACGCTATAAAACATATGGAAAGCGTCGCTGTCACTTACTTTTACGTAATATTTGTTACCCATGATTTCATCACATGTTGCCACAGGATTGAGTCTTCCTGGCATCCCAGCAGACCAAACACGGCACCATGCAAAACACCTAAACCAAGCTGCGCCAAAGAGCGTGCGATGGTTGACCCGTTCTCTACAACAGAAACAAGATACCAAAGGGGGGAAAGAATTCATAACAAATGCTCAGCAAGTTGCTAAGGTATGATTCTGCATGTCTACTAGAGTGACTTAAGGGCATGGCATGCACTGCAAAGTACATCCGCCCTGATGAGTCCCACAAAATTGGCCAAATATTGGCCAAATATTTGCCGGCCATGCACAATCACCTTGAAGTTCACTGATCAGTTCCAAGCGCCACAACATAGTAAATCACTTGCATGAATCATTGAATTGAATAAATTGCATCAGTATTATAAATCGAATATATCGCATGTCATTAAATCCGCTTGAATCCTGCATGCTTTGGATGCGCATGCGCAAACGAAGTGCGCACTTCGTTTGCGCACTTCATTTTGTTGCAAAACGCATTCCAGCAGTGGAAATTCCAGCAAGTGGTGTTGCTTGCTCTGTGCACAGGCAATTGAAGAGGTTGCTAATGAGATTTTGGACACTGTTTTGGACGACGTATCATCAGGTAACTGCATGTGGATCGATTTACACCAGCGCTTGGCCATGGTCTTAGTATATTCCTTTCTGTGTGACCATTTCTGGGTGAACACTTTCTATGCGAGCAGTGTTGCGACGGTGGTGAAGAACAATGCCTGTACTCGTGCCAAGGGAGGAATATAGGATAAATTTTCCTACCTATAGCTGTGGCGATTGCTTGGCTGTGGGTGCACGCATGCGTGTTTGTGTAATGCACCAGTGAGGAACATGTCCAACAGTGCGTTTTCAGTTTTTTTTAATGTGTGAACCTGAAGGTTAACTTTTTGTCTCTATGCAGATTTGGCTGGCTTCTGTGACACGCTCTGCGAGCAACTTTTTGATGCGGAGTTTGCAGATAAACCCATCGTTGTCTAATGCAATGTTTGTATTTCACATTACCCAAAATTTGTGGTGCGTCCCACCGTGCAATGGTTAAAAGAACAAGGCTGGTTCAGTTTGGAAAGTAACTCATTGGGCTGCTTCCATTGTCCCCAATGGGCATACATTTCCATTTTTATGGCATACATTTCCATTTTTATGGCATATATTTCCAATTTTAGGATGAACTGCATTGGATACTGCTCACACGCTCGGCTTCCCCGGGGTTGGGCTGGTTTTGCCAACATGCGCATTGGTGTCTCTAATAGTATGCTACTGATGGAAAGACTTTCCCAAGAATTTTCACTCGCTGATTTACAAACATCTGCAGACTGGATGTCCAGTGTCATGCACAGTGCGCTCACAAAGGGCAACAAGCTGACCACTGGGGATGGTTTTCACAACACTTAGTGTACACTACAGATACGTCCAACTCCCCACCTCCCCCTATCTGTAATTGCTACTTAACCGTGGCATGCAATACCGTTTGCATTGCTGTGCAGATGTCAGCTTTGATAAGTTTGCTTGTAGATGTGACTAAGGGAGCCAAAATGGCAGCTTCAATGTCAGGATTGATATCAGGGGTCTGCAGGTTTTTCCTCTGCCGTCATGCTGAGCATTGGTTCCAAGAGTTTTTGGCTCATATCTCGTGCATAATGCCATATGTCGCTGTAACTCCTGAGTAGCTGAGATGTGTGTTCCACCCGTTGCTGCAACTTGCTAATATTCTGCACAAAAGAAATTCAGTGATTTAATTCATTTTATTGGAGTGCGTACAAAGCCAATCACATTGTATGCATTGGATGACAAAATATGGTATCATGACAAACAAACAGATCAGATGGCCGGTAATGATGGCAATTTTTTTTTGTCATTAATGTCTTTTAAAGACATAAATTATTGCTAAATGCGTGGGCTTTTAATCACCATTGATATTTTATCGCAACGTCAACCGCACGCCACGAAGTCAATCTTTACAGTCCGAGGATATTGCAATAAATGCACGTACATTGCTAGGAGCCAGTTTACAGCAATGCAAAGTTCAACTCACATTGAGCAGAGGGAGAACCTTTGACTCCAGGTCTGAAAAGTCCACAGCTGTGCTGATCACTGACTCAGTAGGATCATAGACATTGGGGTAGGCGACCATGTGCTCTGCCAATGGCTTGACCACCACGCAGCCTGCCAGCATGGCTTCAAAATCTTTGTGAGACCACTCCCCTGCTCCGTATGGGCTCACAAAAACCTGGAATGGGTAGGCATGGGTGGGGTGAGAGGTGGCAACGTTGCAAGGCACTGATTATCAGAGTTCATATCATGATTGCAAAATTACATTCCACTGGAGGTTCTCAGCCGTTATGAGTGTCAAGTGTTTTTACGCTGCAGACGGGGTGCAGCGCTGCATTTGGGTTTTGGCAAGGGTAATGCGGCCCCCCTATGGTGGTTTAGGGTTTTGGGCAACTTGAAGGGAAATGGACCTTCCTGAGGCGCCGGGGAAGGGCAACATCAGGGTATGGCAGGGGGTGGGAAGGTTGCGATTAACTCTCTTGCAAAGGGGTGCATGGCAATAATCTATATCGCCTGCACCCTTGCCCCAAACCTTTGTGCCGCACTCTTGTTGGCAGCCTGCTGCCGCACTGCACCCTAGTTCAGATGCATTGCCCTTGGCTGAGTCAAATAATGTTGCGCTTTGACAACCCTTTACCGTAAATGATTTACAATGCTGGTTGATGTCCAACTTGGCAAACAGTGATGGGCAGTCAAGTGGCCACAATGATACATGGGTACATACAGTCCACATACCTTCACATCTTGCAATGCAGCCAGATACTGCTGGTAGTCATGGTAAAAAACATCCGCTGCCCGCACCACCAGGTGCGGGTGTGCGTCCCGCACCCGCTTGATGGCATTCACTGCATGGCTGCGGTGCAGGCCGAGCAGCGACATGTTTGCGTACATTTTGACGTTAACCTGCACCATCCAATACCGGCTCAATTACGACATATCAATCTCGGCAATGGCCATGCTCTTGCAAAGGGCCCACCAGGGTCCGTTGCAATCCATTCAATGCATTGGCAATCCATTCTATGCACGCATGGAGTGATGATTCAATGATTGCGCTGCTGCGGCAGCCAACAGGAGCAACCAGGTGTTAGCTTGTTGTGTGCACACCTTGCCAAAGAAGGCCAGGTCAACCTTCCGATCTTGCAGCTGCGGCGCATTGTACATGTCAAGGTTGTAGATGAAAAACCCATGGTACCGGGCATATTCAAAGCGGCCCCCACAGTCAAAAGGGTACCGGAACCTGCGATCACCAACATGTCAAGTAAGTGCGCGACAAACATTCTGAAGCCACAATAATGAGCTGCTTTGTTGCAAGATTGTATTTTGCAGAATAGCAAAGCCCCTGCATAATCTTGGCCATGCATGGTAATTGCTCTCTGAGTTGCTCTCTGGATTGCATTGCATTATAACATGATTATAACGGCACCTCACGACTATTATAGCGCAAAATATTCAATATTGCTTCATTGAAACGGCAGTTGTACACCAAATCATGCTTTGAACGGTGTTTAGCCCAGGCAATACAACAACTGTAACCACCTTTATGAATTAAGAATTGGGTTACCTGTATGCATGTAGTGCCAGCGGATGGATCTTGGACAGCGACTGGGCACTGATGTAGGGCTGGCGGTACCTGCGGTGTGCCGCAAGCAAAAGCTGTGAGGACATGCATTTGACAAGGAAAATTAAATATTCAGTCTTCGCAATATTCCTAATACTCCTTCAGCTTTGCAACTGGACAACATGACGTCATGTTTTGAACACTGGGGTTTTTACTTGGAACATTCATTTGATGAAAACTCACTTGATGGTCGACCTTGCTGCCTCTGGTGTCCTGTTTGCAATGAGCGTTTTGTGCAGCGCCCCTTCAATGAAGGGGCCATTTTGCATCTCTTGGGGCCATACCGTGTTGGGCTTCAGCACAGCAAGCACACTTTCATGATCCAGTAAGTCCCTACCATCCTGCACAGCATCAACAGATATATCGCTGCCAAATGACAAAGTGTGCTACTCATTTATGCACATGCTGACACCACCCCAATCTAGTGCAATGTTGGCTACAATGTATGTCACAGGATAAAACTGCACTAAACGATGGTGCATCTATTGATTATCCCTGGCAGGACTATTTGCATCAGTACAAGGATCACAATTACAAAAAAGAGGGGAGGGTACATTGTTGTGCCAAACTGCAGCGTGATATCAGGACTGCACCAGTACTGCTGTCACCTAATCACTGTACGTGGGCGGTGCTGCATGCTGGTCTCACCCATTGTTGGGGCCGCACAATGGACCCGTCCAATGTGTCCAACAGTATCAGCTTCTTTCCTGGCCAACCCTTGAGCAGTGCGCTTGCTGTGCGGTACTCAGCAAAGACAACATCAGCCCACTGCAGCACTCCACGGCTGCGGCGCTTATCTGCGGGTTGCTTGAAGCAGTCCTGACTGGCCACAAGCCGGTCTCCTGCCTCCCCATACGGGTTGGTTGCCACCTCTATGTTCTTCCACCCAGCTTGTTTGAGGTGTGGTATTGCCCTCACAACAGCGGTCATGAACCTGTACACGGTTCAGGGTTTAGGGTTTAGGGCTTAGGGCTTAGGTAGGAATACAGTGGTTTCGAGGGGTTGGATAACAGAGTGGCCACGGCATGTACCGAGAACAGCAGCAAGCAGTGGGTGCCTATATATGCTTGTCGAATGGTGTGCAGTGCTTTCAAAGTGCGAAATAGGTAGAATGTTCTCCGAGCCCATGCATGCATATGTGTGCGAGCTTACGAGAGCTTGTACGCCCGGTGCCTGCAGTGGTCGATGCACGACGCATTCTTGGCCGCTTCCACGAAGCAAGAGCTGTTAGCCATGCTGTTGCAAGCCTTTGAGACCAGGTGCAGACACTCATCTCGCTTTGCAAAGTTATCCAGGTCTACGTCACAGCATCGATGAACCAGGACGGCGATCTTTGCTGCCTTAGTTTGTGGTTCCTGCCTCCAGTATCGAATGCTGAGCTTATAGGGCCACTGTTTACTTCTCTTGCTCCTAGAGGCAGCTGTTGAAGGAAAGCGGAAAGCACAGCTAGCAACCAGGATGAGGATGAAGTGGTTTACCATGGCTACCCCCAAACGTCACAATGGCGCGCGAGTCACACTGCGGGGTGGAATCTGGCCCATGTGGGCGATATGAGATTGGATGTTAGACGTTATAAATAACTGTTCCACTGCGAGTACCGGATGCGTGTGGCTCAGAACAACTCTCTATCCGGGTTGCGGGGCGCGGAGCAAATGTCATGGCATGCATGCATGTGAAGGTCTCCGCAGGAAACAAAGGACGGAACGTATGGCCTCCTCGGATTCCTAGTGAAGTGGGTTATACGTTTCAAGTTGCAACACAGCGATGCACTTTGCTCCTGGTCGTGTGTTGGTATGAGGCGCGACAGGCCAGGCCACTCCTGAGAGGGTGTTTGACAAGGGGTGTGCAGCCTGCCCCGGGGAGGTGACCACAGCTAGTATGTTGTTGCTGCCCACACGACAACCCCTTGTGCCACTGGTCGCCTTACTGATAGACGCAAGGTGCCACACATATTGGGCACCCCTGTAGCGCGTCACCTCATACATGAAATACTGCAGCCACTCGTATTGCTGGTAGCCAGGGGCAGTGGTTGGTGGTGGATCATTGCATTTTGGGCATTGCTGTCGGTTGCCAACCTGGAAATTGTACCCTGTGGCTGGCAGTCCCAGCAGAGAATAACAACTGAAATAGAATAGGAGAGCGATAATGCTGTGTCAGTTACATGCATCGAACAAACAAGCTGGCCACAAACACACGGCGTTCAAAACAATAGTGAACTCCAACGAACTACCTGCCACTGGCAGGCATACCAGAAATGACAAAGCATCCAGCCACATTGAAAAACCACTTTTTGTTGTCAGCCATGTCAAAAGCAAATAGTCCATAGCAATGAAAAAATCCCATTTCAGTGTTGCTGCCACCGCCAGCAGCATTGCGCTGCACAGCAAACCACCGCCTGTGCAATGCACAAAAGCAGATCATGCATATGCCACCTTTCCTGCCCAGTTGCTTGACTGAATGCACCCTTCACTGCCTATGTATCCGGTGGCAGTGCATATGGCGCTAGCTCCCCCAGCTCCCGACAGTCGCCCTGCACCTGCATGAGGGCAAAGGAGTTTCGGAAGAGCAGCACAGGGCGGCCCCATTGGTCCTTGGCAACCGACGTGCTGAACATCCTCCCGGCTTTCTCCACCGCAGGCCAGCCCCCTTGTGACCACCTGCACAGGCAAAACATGTGGTGGGTCACATGCAGCTTGCATGCCTTTACGCCATGGAGCATGGATACCTGGTGGCTGTAGCATGTGGATGGCCATGTGCAGTGTTCCATATGGAACAGTGACGGCAGGTGATGCAGAAAAATCGATGTGGGCGACATTTCCACATGTGATTGTGCAATCTTGCGCCGCAGCACCGTGGTCTGTTGCAGTTCATCAGTGCTATGCAGCAAGCATTGTCTAATCCTCAAAAGTGGCTGAAGCGGTGGACCCAACATGCCCCATTTCTTCCCTGCCCTTCACTTTGCCATCAAATACCCCCTTTGCCTCCACCCAACATCAATACCCATACCCCCACCGCAAACGCCACCCACCTTGCAATGGCGTATGGCAGCGGCTCCAGGGTAGTGTCCACCCCATACTCTGCCTTCATGCGGTACTGCACCACCTCAAACTGAAGCTGCCCCACCGCCGCCAAAATTGGGTCTTGGCGGAAGTCGTCATTGGACCAAAGCACCTGCACCGCACCCTCGCCCAGCATGCCTGTGCACGGGGAAAGAAACCCTGTCACATTTCATGTTTGTCTAGTGATGCTTCCCTAGACAGGCAACAGATGAAACATTGATACCAAAAGTATTCTTTTGAACATGTTCAGCAACATATGAGGTGACAGCCAAGCATTGGTATCAGGCTTGGCAACCAAATGCTTACAATAACAGGTAGGAGCACTTATCCTTTACATCAAAACATATATTTTTAATAAATGCAGCACACATGTGTGACAACAGTGTGCATTGGCCTAACGGGCAGCCCGATAATGCATGTTGCCCAGGGATGAAGGCAGTTCCCAGTGGACGATGAGGACGCACCATCCAGCCCTTTTTGGAAGGCCTTTCTCTGGCCTGGCGCACACTTAAGGTAGGCAAAGAGCTCAGGAGAGAAAGAAGGGATGGGTGGGTAGCGCACAGTAGGGCCCACAAACACTGTGTCCCCAATGGCGAATGCGCCGGGATTGTTGAGGCCAATCACATCCCCGGCAAAGCCCTCTTGCACTGTGGACCTGTCTTGTGCGAACATCTTCTGCGGCCTCGCCAATGTGACCGTTTTGCCTGAAAGAGAGCGGAGCATGCATGCTCAGACACAGCAGCAACTTTACATATGTATTGCCACCTTTACATATGTATTGCAGGCAGTGCCAACCCGACTGATCGCATGAACACACAATAAAATTCTTACCATCACAAGCAAGATGCATCCTGACAAAGTGTATGTCATGCACCATGTTGACCTTTGCACACGGCCAGGATTTGCATGGGACATGGCGAACAGGCAAACACCCTCCCCTTTCGATGAGCCAAAGCCCCATCACCGGTGCGCACCCCACAGCGCTGTGATATCATGTATCGAGAAGAAGTAATACACCGTACACACCTGCTACACCCTGTCACTCACCTGTGCGCGCCACCTTCACTTTCATTCCCTTCTCAAACTTGCCCGAGCACACGCGCACAAAGGCCACCTTGTCGCGGTGCCTGGGGTCCATATTGGCCTGCAGCTTGAAGATGAGGCCGGAGAAATGTTCGCCATCCGGGTTCACATCCAAGCCGGCTGACGTGGATTGGATACCTGCGGGTGGAATTGAATATGGCATCAAATTGGAAGACAGGGATATATTACAGGAGCTACACCAACCAGCAGGCATTGTATACATCGCAGTAATATGCTATAATATATCGCCATTGGCCTTAAGACACAACATTCAACCCAGAGCAATGTGCTGTGAGAGACCTTATAAGCAACAAACAAAACTTTCCTGTATGCATGGCTAAATTGTGAACAGGGAAAGCTGCCAGTTGTACAAATTTATGTCATTCATTAGCCAGGTAAGCTCCCCAGAGAAGTACACAAGATGCGGAACGGAGATTTCATTTACACATGAAAAGGCAGCGGCTCACCTGGTGAGTGCGCCAAGCCCACAAATGAGTTGAGGAACAGCTCCACTCCAAAGTTCGACATGGCTGATCCAAAGAATAGCGGTGTCAGCTGGCCAGTGGCCACCAGGTCCATGTCCAGTGTCTCGCCCACCTGGATAGGAACAGGGAGGCAATCATTATACCGCATCTGCATGAACACGCCTCTGCATGCGACATCACGATCATGCTGTGTTGCGGCAAGTGATGCATATGGGTAGACACAGGCGCATCACTTGTCAGCAGGCGGAAAAAAAGGAACCTATTGAGAAGGTAACATGGGGCTGGCAATCGACAGCGGCTTGTGAAAGACTTGGACACATGTGTGTGACCACTGTTCATGTACGCATCCCACCCACGGCACACGTGTACCTGTTAGTGAGCAATGCACTGTAAAAACTCCCACCGAACACCCACCACAACAACTACCCACACACTGCCACATAAATCTAAAAACCCTGCAGCGCACCTCCTCCACCAGCTCAATCTCCTCCTTGACCTGCTCCCACAGCGCAGGGTCAATGAGTTCATCCAGCACCGGGTCATCCATTTGGAACACCGTCCCCTTCAGGCCCTTCACGCGCCCTATCCTCCCCTGCTTCTCAAACAAGTGCACCTCCCTTGTGGGCCGGTGGTACACCCCCACAAACTGGTCCCCTGACCCGATGGGCCAGTTGACTGGGTACGATTTGAGGCCGAACTCGGTTTCCAGCTGGTCCATGATTTCGAGGGGTTCCAGGGCAGGGCGGTCCATCTTGTTCACGAATGTGAAAATGGGCAACTCCCTGCACAAGGACATGTGATGTGAGGATAGATCACCCTAACGCTTGTTCTTGCATACCGTGATCGGCGGTTCTTGTATATAACGCCCAAGATCCATGCATGTACATCACCAATGCAATCTGGTGTCATCCAAAGTACCCCCCCTTGTACGACATTTTCATCAGCCCTCTTACAACAAAATACATCACCCATGCAACAGTGTACCTCATGCGTGCCACCTCAAACAGCTTGCGCGTCTGCGGCTCAATGCCCTTGGCGCCGTCCACCAGCATGACGGCATTGTCTGCAGCTGCCAGGGTGCGGTAGGTGTCCTCACTGAAGTCCTGGTGACCCTGTGGGGTGGGGCCCAACAGGCATGCTAAGGGGTCCAATTTTGGCGTTCAAGAATAGGAGGCAAGGTGGGTGCACACCCTCTTGCCATGTGCAAGGGCTGGATGGTCAACACAGAGGGTATGTGTGCCAGAGTGATGTTGGAAAAAAGAGCAAGAAGGGCAAGGAGAACAATGCACACAGGATTGTTGCTATGTTTACTAATGGTGTCCATGTGGATCATCAAAGAGTTTATGCCGCCTCCGTGAATATCCCCAATAATACTGAACAGTGCGCCTACCAGCAGTGCAAGCGCATTCTGGGGTTAGGGTTTAGGGTTCACACCGGCGTGTCCAGCAGGTTCATCTGGTACTCCCCAAACTGGAAGGTCATTGCGGTACTGGTGATGGAGATACCCCTCTGCTTCTCAAGCTCCATCCAGTCACTGGTGGCGTGGCGGTCGGTGCGCCGGGCCTTCACCGCACCCGCCTCGTGGATGGCGCCGCCATACAGGAGCAGCTTCTCGGTCTGTGGGGTTACGATCACGCGGGGGGGTTATGAGGGTAGGTGTAGTGGCAGGGAGTGATAAATATGCAGGAAGGCCCATGGAAAGATGGGTATGCATCCAAGGAGGGAGTATCATGCAGTGCTGGGGCGGAAGGGTTGCAGGAACCAACGAGCAGGCATGCCATTGGTTATGGGCTAACGCACACTGAGGATGCTGCACGCCACGCTCAGTCATAGTGCAACACAAATAAACAGACGTGTGCTGCACATACCAGTGTGGTTTTCCCTGCATCTGGATGCGATATGATGGCGAAGTTGCGCCTCCTTGCCACTTCCCGCTTCAGAACCCTAGGGTCTACCTTCCCCTCACCCTCCTGCATGCAACAGCACCAGACACCCAGTCAGCTTCCCAAGGACGTAGGCGCATTGACACAGGTATTATTTTCTACGCCAAAGTGGGTATACAAGCTGTGGGTGGGTGGGCAAGACAGGCCATGCATAGTGTGTGCGCGGCATGCTCCTACAGGTGGATGCAAACCCCCGTCAATAGGAGCACCCATTCAGGTGTCCCACCACCACCATCAGGGTCACTTGCAGCTATGTTCACGCGCCTGCTGGTCAATGGCAGAATCCCCACTGCTGCTGGGCCCCGGTGCACCACCATCCCCTTCTGTGTCCACCACCCCCTCCTCCTCCTCCTCCTCCTCCTCTCCTGCCACCTCGGCTTCAGTCACTTGCGCAGCACGAGCACACGTGGAGCCAAACGCCTGCACCCGCCTGCCTGCACAGAGAACCCCAGCCAAGGCTCCTGTCCTTGGCTGTGCCTGGGCTGGTGAGCATGCCACTGAAGGGTGGCCAAGGCGTAGGGCGGAGCTGACTTGTTGCTGCTGCTGGGGAAGGGCACGTGGTGCATGGTGGCTCGCAGCTGTTTGTAGACTGCAAGCAACGGGGTGGCTGTGCATGGTTGCCCTGTGCAGCTTGTGGAACAGCCTACGCATGCATCACTATGTGGCGGCAACGGTGGGTTGCTGCGGGCGGGGTTCAAGGTGCTGTTGTCACATACTCCTGAACCACAGCGAAGTGAAGCGTCCGAGAGGTGAGGAAGCACTGCACTCTGACAGGTGTAGCGAGCTCCCTTTAAGGGATAATATCGTTCCTTCACAGCAAGTTTTGAGGCTGCGCAAAAAAGATAGCAATGTGGGACCATGTGCACACGTGGCACGACCTCAGTGCAACCAGTTGACACGCTGTCACCACAGGGCAAGTGCACATGTCACCACCTGCAGAAGAAAACCGTTGTACTTTGCAACGGCAGCACTGCATGGCTCACTCAACCTTCAGGACCAGGGTCTTGAGGTATGGCGTCCCATGGCCACCAAGAGGTTCTGGAACAGGCGTCATGCTTGCTGGCTGATGCAGCTGGCCCATGGCATGCTGCACATCGGGGTGCAAAGCCAGTACTAAGCCATTGAGACAAGTTCAGACACTCACAGAAGCAGCAGTGGGCCACAGTGTATGGTAACTCTGGTGATCACATGGCCAATACCCTAAACATGGTCAATACGCTATGCGTACAACTCATAATATTAAATTTTGAATCAAACACAAAAATAGTATCTGCTGATATTTGCTGGTCACAGTGAACATTGCTATTATTTATAGTGTGTGGACATACCACTGGCCAATGCCATGCGGAATGGCAAGCTGGAAACCAGTTGCAACATGTCTGGCAATATGCTACTGTAGCACGCCGTGGCACGTTGGCTTCCGCAATTGGCCTATACACTGAACTCACGAAGGAAGGGCACTAACTGCACTGTACAGTGTGTCAGAAATTCTTGATGCCGTTTGCAGGCTTACTGATAATATAAGGGTACTAATGGGGTGGGCAGTGTTTCTCACTGGAACAGATTCCATGCCAAGAGTAGCGCCTGACATGCAACCCAACTCCTCCTATGACTTCAAGGTTAATCAGAAGGATTGCGCCACCAACGCTTGTGCTCGCACAGTTGCAAAAAGAAAACAGCTGTGCCTGTAAACACGCTGCCTGGTGCATGTGCCGCCAAAAAATGGCTGTCAGACTGGGCAACATGCTGGTACGCTCAGCAGGCAGCATCTGCTGCACATAAAAAAGGCTTGCTTCTGTGTTGCATGCATGCCAAAAATCTCTGCTGTAATGCCAAAATGCATTGACATGCCAGAGGACACCCGGTCTAGCTAAAATTGTATCACTAGAATATCTTTACTCAAATCTCCACTCCAACTCAGCACTCACAGAGCCAGATTTTATAAAAGGTATGGCCATGCCATGCTTGCCCCTTCCCCTCTCCTCCTCGTACTGATACTAATCCAGAACCCCCAACCCGCTTGTGTGTTGCCACATCACACGGCCACACATCGCTCACATCCTCGCAAAAAATAAAACCCCCTCCTCATGACCAGATGTCCCTCACGTATCTGCCCTGGCGCTGCAGGTCTGCCAGCATTGCCTCCGCTGCCTGCTGCTCCATGGGCCCATGCGCCACCAGCAGCTCCAGGAGGCACTGGTGCACATCCTTGGCCATGCGCGCGCCATCCCCGCACACATACACGTATCCCCCTTGCGCCAGGATCAGCTCGCTCAGGGCTGCTCCATGCTCCCGCATGCGGTCCTGCACATACACCTTGTGCTCCTGCAAACCCATACAGAGGGGTAAGCATGAGCATTTCCGAAGTGCAGTTGGATGCACCCCCAAGTGGAACAGTTTCAATACTAATTTCCAAAGCTATGGGTGCTCGACTCAAATTGGCTACAATGTTATCTGCTTGCTCGACCACATATACACCATGCGCACAAGCAACGCATTCCACGGTGGATGACATTCATTTCGGATTTGAGACCTACCTGCGCTCTGGAGAATGCTGTCTCCAGCTTGTCTAGTACGCCCTGCTGCACAAACTGCTCCAGGTCGGTGCGGTACAGGTAGTCGTCCTGGGGGGAGCGGCAGCCAAAAAACAGCCAGGCTGGAGCCGCGGGGGTGGCGGTGTCTTTCAGCTGCTGGCGCCGGTGCTGAAGGAAGCCTCTGTGCATGGGGAGACGGCGCGTTTGAGAGGTGTAGACATGCAGGGTGTGCACAAGTATGTACGACCAAAGATCAGAGCGTCATAAATAGTCCATCAACAGCTGCATTGGTTGCGAAAAAGATATAAAGATGAGGGCAATGCCCTCATACTCCTGTCCCACCATGTGCGCATGTATATACTACCGCCCTAGACTGACCCAAGAAGGGGTGGCAAAACATGTCCCTCAATCAGAGCAGCGTTTGAGCAGCGTTCTCCTGACCCCGTTACCTGAATGGCGCCACGCCTGTGCCTGGTCCCACCATGATGATGGGCTTTAACAGGTCCTGAGGGGGCTTGAAGGCGCCGCCACCACGCAGGTAGATGGGCACGCGCAGCTGGAGGCAAGGGGAGCAGAGCTTAGGAGCTAGCGAAGCATTCAGCAGGACACTGCTTGTATGGTGCTGGCACTCAATGGCTTGTGAATGACTAGAGTGCATGGCGTGTGGCCGCTGTTGGCGGATGCATCCCACTTGGAGCACATATGTCTCTGTCACAGTCACCATTCAAAAGGAGGGCTACCCTAGGAGGGTTTCTGCGGAATGGATGTACAGGGCTGGGAGCCGCGCACATCTTGATTAAAACCACATAAATATTAACTGCGGGCGCAATGTCGGTTAAGGCACACCGCTGCAGTGCTTGCACACCGAGTCGCATGCAGCTGACACAGACCAGGGTGCCCTCTGTGGTGATACCTACATCCTCGCTATGCGAAGCAGGTAATTCCCTCTATGCATCTTCATTTCCCAACGCCCCCCTTCCCTGCTCACCTGCGCCTCTTCTGGTGTCTTGCCCCCCTGGGTGATTGGCGCGCACAGGCGGTCCAGCCACGTCGATGCCACCCCGTTCTTCATGCCATAGGGGGTTATGTAGGACACAACGGACAACGCCACGTCCACCTGCAAGCGACCACGCAATGTTCCATGAATGCAGGCAGACAGCATGGCCAATTTGCCTCCACCAAACCAATGGGGAGCAGCCATTGCTGAACCTGCTTGATGGCAAGCGCGCACACACACAGAGCCTAGTGCACCCCCACACCATAACCTGCACGAATGTGCACCCCCCATTGCATGCACACATAAACTACTAGTGTACCCACTACGTGCGCCCCCCACCCCCCACCCCACGCACCTCCTCCGGCAGCTCCAGCGGGGAGGTGGTGATGGAGTACATGCGGGGGGCCAGCGGCGGCAGCGCGTCCAGCAGCGCATCCAGCGGCGGCTGCGCAGACTTCCACTTGCGCAGGATGTAGGTGAGGGGCGGCTGGCCCGCACACAGCTCCTTGTACGCCTCCCTCCCGTCGCGGCTCACCAGGGCCAGCAGCTGCAGACGCTCGATTGGGTCTGTGCAGTGCTCGGCCAGCAGGCGGAGCAGAGACTTGCGGGGGGGCGAGGCAACGTCGCAGCCGGCCTGCGGGCGGAGGGTGAGTTAAGGGGGGGGATCTGAGGGGGGGCTGTATGTGAATGAGGCACATTGGGCGTGCCGGTTATGCGATATGGGGCACCCTGCACAAGTGCTGGATCAGGCAACAATATCAATCCATCCCACACCCTCCCCACTCCCACTGTCATGAAACACGACCACCACCCCACCCGCCGCCACTTACCTCCAGCGCGTTGCGCACAGTGCATGGCGTCCCCAGGTGCTGCAGCAGCTGCTGCCCCGACCCATCCAGCGCCTCAACCGAAAACACCCGCGAGCCATCCAGGCCCAGCCGCGTCAACAGGAGGTCCACCATGACAGGGTCATTGCGCGCAACCACACCAATGGAGTCGCCCGGGTGGTAGCCCATGTTGCTGCCGGCGGTGCCCAGCGCCAAGTGCAGCACCTGCGGGCGGGTGGGCTGAGGATTACGTTTAGGGTTTTGGATCTAGGGTTCAGGGATGCGTGCGTGCCCAAGTGTGAGGGTGGGTGTGCAGCTGCAACAAGCCGCATTTTGACATATCACCCCCAGTAGAGCGCAACATTGGTATAGCCGAAGGGGCTTACATTCAACCAGACATCCACTAACAGCCCCTGATGGTCCAACATCCCCCCTCCCCAGCCCCTCACCCATCCAGCACACGCACCTTCCTACCAGACCCCTTCCCAGTCAGGTACCTCGCACCCACAACGGGGGCCCAGAAGGGCTGATCGTGGCTGTACACCCCCGCAGGGTCCCGGTGCGCCAGCGCAGCAGCAGAGGGCCCCTCTGCCTCGCGCAACGCCACCCCCCTTGCCACCTCAGCGCTTTCCTCCCATACCAGGCGCACGCGGTTGGCCGACAGCGCGGGCACACCCTGCGCCAGGTAGTGGTTTACGCACAGTATTGATACAAAGCATATCGAGTGTACAAGACCCTATGGTGGCAATGGTGGAGTCACATGGTGCGGATGGCGGGGTGCGGCACACAGGCTCAACAGGCGCTGTGGGGTGCAGATGTTTTAGGTTTCCGCGGGTTGTGGGTCAACTGAGGGTGCAGAGACTTGGTGGGTCCCAGGTGGTGAATGGTTTTCTGATTTTTGGTGCAGCGGAGGCATGGGAGGTGATGCACACATGAACCCCACAGGCAGCCCGCTCCATTTATAGCCGCCACCCTACCTTGAGCTTGGACTCATCCAGTGCGGAGAAGCCATTGGCCAGCTGTTCCTTGCTGGGTAGCGCTGGCGCCTTGGCGCCATTCTGCTTGCCTGCTGCTTCCTCTCCCTGAGGCGCCACACAGCCGTTGGATGCCATGCACAGTGCCAGGGTGAACACTCAATCATGCGCCATGTCCTTGCACCAATTGACCGCATTAAATAGACCACAGCGTGGCGCAAAGTACAACTGGCGGTCACGTTTGCAGCTGAAGAGCACCACCTAACACATACAACATTGGCGCACTGCCAACATCATAAGACACATGCCCTCACCACCAGCTGGGATCGTCCACTATATCCTTCCAGCCAATGCACATGCCCTCCTTGCAAATCCCCATTTGCAACCTGCCGCACATGGCACACAAGCGCCCACCGCCCCACCCATCCCACCACCCCCTCACCTGTTCCCCCACCGCCACCGCCCGCTGCAGCCGCGGCCACAGCTCATCCGTCCAGCTCTCCACGATGCTCTGAATGCCATCCACCTCGTCTGCCTCCACACAGGGGTAGAAGCAGGTTGCGCCCAGGTCGGTGAACCGGGTGCGCATCTGGCGGGGCACGTGCATGAAGCGCGTGTAGTTGGAGTCCCCCAGGCCAAGCATGGTGAACTGGACCCCTTTCAGCAGCGAGGAGGAAAGGGAGCGCTTCCTGTGGGTAGAAGAAGCCATGTGGGTAGGCGTGGCGTGTGTTTGCTCATCAAAGGCCGATAAACAATTGCCAAGTGAGGGCATGTGGAGATGGTGGCTTTGTCGATGCTGCGCTGCTTAAGGGCACGGGGGGTTTTGTATGCTTGCCTGATTTGCAGGAAGAATTTGGCTGAGTTGTCGGGCGGGTCGCCATCGCCTGTGCTTGAGGCTACCACCACCACCACGGGGGTCTTGTCGGGCCGCAGGTCGTCAAACCCCAGCTCGTTGCAGGACATGGCCTGGTGGCACAAACAGGGGCAGTATCAGGCACAGGTCAGACAGTCATGCATGCAGTAAATAAAGACAGCCACTTGTGCCAATGCTTGCATTACCCACAATGTATTATTAGGATTTTAAGCAGGTGCAATTACGGCTGCACATTCAAGAAGTGTGAAATGATAGCCGCCATGTATACGTTTGTACTTTGTGCCTAAGGAGCGAAGCACCAAGGCATTCCAGGCTGACAGGCGTTAATACAGAATCACCCTTGCTGGCAACAGGGCCAAGCAGCCTCAAGGCGCACATGCGAGCAAGCTGGGTCGTGTTTGGAAGTACCCATACAAACCCCACCTTGGCCTTGATATTGTGGCTGGCCGCCTCCGCTGCGATGCTGCGCGCGATCTCCTGTGCGGTGCCCGTCTGCGAGGCGTACAGCACCACCACCTCCTTCTGCAGGGCGTGCGCCTCCTTGGCTGCGGCAGACGCCTGCGCACTGCGCTCGCGCTGCTGCCTGCAGGGGTGCAGGTGAGGGGCAGGATGTATCATTGCATGGTGGCGATTGGTGGGGGGCCGGACAGTGGTTGCGGCACACCGAGGCTTGTGGTTACTTCAATAATTTAAAAGGGAAAAGAAAAAACTAAGAAAATACTCATGGCGCGAGTGGGGCAGGCCCCTGCCGGAAGAGTGAGCAGCCAAGAATCTCAGGTTTGCCCTCAACAAGCGAGCGCCAGGACTATGGTGCTGACGTTGTGGTCATCACGCAGCCTTGGCAGGACCTGCTGAGATGCTGTTATTGGCACCACAGGGTTGAGCCGGCGGCACTTCCCCACCTGAACTTTGCTAGGATGGCAGCGCTCCCTGTTGCCACCGCCGGCTGGTTTGTCACTGGTGAGGCTGTGGCAGTGGCAGTGGCAGAGGGTGTGGCTGCAGGTTGCACAGTTGCTGCAGCGGCTGCTGTTTTGGGTGCTGGTGCTGCTGCGGCTGCTGGAGCATTGTGTGCTGGTGCTGGTGCTGGCGCTGGTGCAGCTGTCACTGGTGTCACCACTGCTGCAATCTTCTCAGGTGCAGGAGTGGCTGCTTGTCGTTCCACAGCAGCAGCAGAGCCATTCTCAGAGGGAACTGCACGCTGTCCGTCCTGCAGGCACAATCCAGCTCGATGCCTCACAGCCACCAACAGCTCCAGAGCCAAGTGCACCATACCAAAACGTTGGTATGCTTCCAATACAAAACCAGTATGACCCAACGCACGACCAAGACAGCCTGCTCGGTGCACAGTTCACAGTGCTCAGCATGCATGCATTTGGCGTACCGGTTGCCCAAAAGCCTGCTTCGCTGCGGGACCGGTCAACGGCTCCAGCTGCACTTCGACAGCGCCCTGTTCACCTTTTCTTGGGACGAACACCAGGGCTACCACTACCACAACCAACAGCGGGACCAAAATGAACGCGAACGGCAGCAGGAATGGAATAACGATGACTAACCCTGCCAATAGCCAAGGCCGGGGGATCTGACTCTGGCCCGAGGATGGCTCCATAGTTGTTTCCCTTTCGTCAACACGTTATCTAGCTTGTGTGAAACTGCACTGTTCCCACCCTCACAGTGGAACAGCATGCATGGTGGGCGGCACTGCAACCAAGGAATTGCTTCTTGGCGATGCCAGGAAATGGGGCAGCAGGTTACACCCAACCCTTCTCAAACCTTTCACACCAAAATAAACGCCATCTGTGGTCGATCTACAGAGCTTTTGAGGTCGTTCACCGAGTCGACTTTGAGGTAACCCGAAGATGGGGATGTAATCATTGCGGTAGGGATTGTGGTTGTTTATTCCAGACCCTGGGCCAGACGTCCCACGGGGCTTAAGCCGAGAAGATGGGGATGCAACTGTTGACCCAGGGATTACGAATGTTCCTGGGCCAGGGATCCTGACGCAAGTACGGGAATTCAAAAAATGGAGTGAGTCAACAAAAAGTCAAACCGTCCCTGAAAACGGCAAAGTGGTGCACCTAGCTTGTTTTTGCCACTTGTTTGCACTAAACGGAAGGTTTGGAGTATATACTGTATATTGCACGCCTGCTCCCCACTAGAGTCACCTTGCCTGGTTTGGAACCACAACCCAAGGGTCAGCTGTCGTCAGTTACAGTTTGGCAACCATGGGCCGGGGGCTGCGAGTCCGCAACCCCGTGGATTACGACGAGAAGGCAGCTCATGTGGACATCCAGCCAGCTTGGTACACGACAGCCAAAGCTTCCACGTCGAACGGTGCCCCGGCTGCAGCAAAATCCGCTCCCTCTAAAGGGGACAAGGAGAATGCAGCACCCAAGGCACAGCAGCTGGCCAAGGCTGCGAAAAAGAACAGCAAGGAGGCTCAGCCAGTGCCAACCAAGCAGAAGCAACCCACGAAACAGCCGCAACCGGAGACCTCAAAGTCTTCTGGCTCAAAGGGGACGGAACGGCTGAAAACCTCGCCAGACATCGTTCCCAGCAAGTCCCAGGCCAAACCCCTTCCCAGCAAGCGAAGCAAAGTCGCAGCCAGGTCCAGCTTGCCTACCCGTGGCAGGAACGCTGGTTTGGTTGTGATGGAGGTGGATCCTGCAGCCGACAAGGCCTACCAGGCTGCAAGCTGCCCCGAGACATCCGCTGTGGAGCTGTGTGCCAAACGCACGTTGCCTCAGGCGGTTGACAAGGCTGCTGTCACCAAGAAGCAGAAGCACACCAAAACGGAGACAGCCAAGCCCCTACCAGTCGTGCTGAAGCAGATACCAGGGCTACCGCAGGTTACCCAGCGGGTCTTGGTGCAGCAGCAACCACCTGCATCCACACAGGGGGCTGGCACCAGCACAGCTCCCCAGCCTGACGCTGAGGTGCTGGCGGGAAGCAGCTCCAACTTCCAGAAGCTGCAGGTATGGGTATAAAGTTTTGGGGTTATTTGGATTTGCCTGTCACAGGTTATGTTTTGGTGAAGTAGCTCTGATGACGTGTAATGTGGTGCAGGGGCAGTACGATGCGCTGCAGAAGAAGTACCAGGAGCTGAAGACCTCCAAAATCGAGGAGCTGGAGCAGCTTTTGGAGGAGCAGAACCATCACATCCAGGTGCACAGCGACACTGCAGCCAAGTTGGCAGACCACTGGAAGAAGGAGGCAGAGCGGCAGGCGGCCCTTGCAGATGCTGCCGGTTCCCAGCAGCTCCAGGCCAAGTACAACAAGTTGAAGCTGCAGCTGCTGGAAGCCCACCGCGAGCACCTCAAGCTCGGTGAGCAGCTGGCTGAGAAAGACAGCACCATTGCTGAGAAAGACAGCACCATCGCCAAGCTGCAGGCGCAGCTCGCACAGCGCCCCGCCACAGCTGATGTGGGCGTGCAGGCGGGTCCATCCACCCACAGCAACTCCACCTCCCATGGCTTGTCAGACCGTGAGGCGCGCCGTGCCAGCCTTGTGCTGCCCCAGGGCCAGGTGCTAAGGGTGCACCTTCAGGAGTGCAAGGAGATGTGCCCAGAGGGGGCAGACCTGTCGGAGCAATACGAGTGCATCCTGCCTGTCAGGGTTGTGGCAGAGTCCTCCAGCGTGGAGGTCAGCACCACTGAGGTGGCCAGCCAGGAGGCAGCAGCAGGGCAACCATGTGGCACCCAGCAGGTCCCCGCCCCAGTGGACATGGAGGTGGATGCTCCAGCCGGTTCTGCATCCCTTGCAGCAGACCAAGTGCTGCAGCAGCAACCTGCACCGACCACAGCTGCAGCACCAGAAGCCCATCAAAGCTTTGAGCTTTCTGGCAACCAGATATCTGCAGCAGCCCCCTTGCAGCAGACACCAGCAGCTGCCACAGTTGCGGTGAACCTGGCGCTCACCAACTCCCCAGAGAAGCCAATTGCACTCACCATGACACCCAGTCCCAGTGCAACAGACGACACCCCAGCCTTGGCACTGTCCACCCTGACTGACTTCCACGCCAAGAGCAACAACACTGGAGGGTACACGTTCTCACACCGGCCCTCTGGGTACAGGTAAGCAGCTGCTAAGCGCCTCTCATATCTTCCCTGTTCAAAAGCGCAGTTACTGTGCATTCACACACCCTTTTGCAGTACAAACCCCGCTGACTTGTGGCATGTGCTGTGCCAGGTTTGAGCTCTCATTGGTACCCAAGGCAGCCCAACCCGCCCAGAGCCCCGTGAGCCTGGCAAGCTCTTTTGACATCCTGTACGAGCCCCTGGACCTGGGCGCCATGGCAGAGGCGCTGCCGGTGTACCTCAAGGACAGCATCGAGTTTGCAGCAGTATACAAGCCGCAGTTCCTCAAGCGGGTCATGGACTCCCTCAGCAGGTGGAAGAGGGCAAAGACAGCAGGGAACGCCTAAAACATCAGCCATTTGTACGGGTGTACCAAGCTACAGCCGGTGTGCAATGTCCAGCACATTGTTGTGTGCCTGCCTCAACGTCATTGGACATTTGCCTGTATTGGAAAGCAACCTGAAATGTATTTAACCCCTGGTCTTTTTCAGCTGTTGACACCAACGTGCTTTTCTTCTGCATTTTCAGTAACGAACTGCTGAACCTTCAAGTAACTGAGTAAGACCAATATTTGAGCAGGCGCAGCTGCGTTTCACATTTCAATCAGAGTCTCACTGAAACAGGGTGGACACTGATGAACACCGGAATTGTCTGTCTGCTGTAACCCCATATATGTACTACTTCGAATCCTGACTTGCGGGTGCCGTTAAAAGAATGGGAAAATTTAGTGTTAAAGCATGGCCCAAGAGCTCGGTCAAAATGTGTACATCAAGGCACCTATCATAGTGGCCATATATTAATGCCCCACTAAAAAGCACGACCAGGCTTTGACCATGACCAGAACTTAACCCTTGAAGAGTTGATTTTATCATCAGAACAGGTTGAACAGGTCCTCCAGCCCCTTCTTGGCTGCCTCCAGGTCCTCCTCTGGCTGATCCTCCAGCTCTGGCGCTGCCATTTGATGCAGCTGTATCCCTAGCTCCTCGGCAATGCGCAGCAGCTCCCCCACTTGCTCAGGCGCAACCAGTGTCGTGATGGTGCCTGCAGCAGATGACACAGGTACAGTGAGCAAGGCATGGCGTGCACTCCGCACCTGCTGACGGGAGCTAGTTTCTATTTCAGCTGTATTGTACAACGCTCAAGAGCCATTGCGTCTCCAGGGATCGGATCAGCCTGAGGCACACTGGCACCACCATCAAGGTCATGCTAGGGTTGCACCCCCCAGAGCCAACCTGTGCGCACCTTGCACTGGTGAGCCAATTCGCCCCGCCCGCCCCGCCCTGTGCAGGTAGTCTGCAACATCATTTGGCACATCCAGGTTGTACACGTGGCTGACCGCAGGCAGGTCCAGCCCACGCGCGGCAGCAGGAGTGGCCAGCAGCAGCGTGGTCTTGTTGTCCCGGAAAGAGTGCAGGGCCTGGAGTAGGGTTAGGTCACCATCAGGGTTAACGCCCGTGTGCTATGGTCAAATACTTTCATGTTGATGTAGCCGTGGGTAAAAAAAGCCATGCTTTGACACAGCATGCAGATTGTGATGGAATGCAGGCACCTGGGCACCACCGATGCTCCAACAATGCATCTTGTAAACGCCAAGCCAAGATAATAAAAGACGGTAATCCAATAAATCACCACGCCCCATCAAACTGCTGCGCACATGAAACTGCACAGCCCGGACACCTGGCAGCACCATGGACAACTACACTTTCCCGTTGTTACCCACCTTGATCGGCTCCTCCCCCCCTGGGAGCAGCACAGAAATTTTGTGATCCCCCCATAGCACGTTGCGCAGTGGCGAGGTCATTTGGCGCGCCTCGTCCTCGCTGCGAGCAAACACCATCACCCGCGCAGGGGCGCTGTCATCTCCCTGCCTGCACAGGTGGCATACAGGGGTGAGGGAAAGCGCCGGCTGCTGTGCAACCACCGCATTGTCCACAACCATGTTTAACAGTGTTTCTGCCTAGGTATGCACTAGGATGCGTTCGCTGGTGAGCAAGGGCTATCGGAGTGCAATCGCAATGATGCAGCGGCATAGCTATCTAGCAGCAGGGCTTTCACAGCAGCACAGGCAGGACACCCCACGGCATGGGCATAGGCACTCCTCGTCTACAGTCAAAGCCTTTGCCTTTGCCCTAGCTAGCCACATTCTCATCCAATAACCCTTCAGAAGGGTGCATTTGGCATATATTGTAATGGATATCATTGCAGTGCAGAACATATGCACATGAACCAGTTCGCATGAACTTGCGATGATCCAGCATCGTTCCGCCACCACCACTCACTCTTTGAGGTCCTGGCGCAGCTGCCGAGCCAGTGCGGCTAGCCGGTGGAAGTCATCGACCACGATGTAGCGGTTCTCAAGGCCAGAGGGGACCTGCAGGGGGGAGTGACAGTGGCGATGATATTGCCCGCACTATGCCCATAGGCTGCATGATGCGCTCTGGAGGCAGCTTTATTGTGGTTTACCATCAGAATCCTCTTATCTGGGTGGCATTCAACAGGTCGCCAGTGCATGGTAATTGTCAGCAATAACTTCCATGCATGTGACCAAGTTAGTGGATGTAGTTGCATGGTGCAATATTCCCACAAGCAATCCAGTGACCAGTGGCGCAGAAATTGAAGCACATCCCAACGGATCAAAGCACTGTGCATGCCCTTGTGCCAAAGGCCTGCGCAAAAAACGCAGCCAGGATAAATGCATTGCCCTGAGTTCTAATTACCTAAGGGGCTCAAAAAAGCACGCTCCGTACCTGCAGAGCATCGCCAACAGCAATCCTGATTGGGTCTCGTAGCCAGCCCCTGCTGACTGCGGTCTCCAGCAGTGCATCTCCTGTGGTGGCACCGATAAACCCTATTACAGGTTTTTGCGCTTGCTTACAGGCAGCCTCCATAATTATCTCCATAGCATCCCCATGCTCCTGCATACCAAGCAGCATACGAGTAAAACATATCTGATGGATTATTCACAGTGTTGATGCAGGAAGACAAATGATCTTTTGCGTAATGCATAAGCCCTCCTAATTAGTGCTCACAGAGGCAAAACCATGATCACATCCATCCAACGATTTTCCATACACTGTAACAATTTGCTGCCGGAACTTCACATGTAATGAAAAAGGCCCGAATGGGAATTGGAGCACATATGACTTGAGCTTGAGCAACAGGATGACTCATAAATGGCAGCACAAGCCAACCCCCCATATTGAACTGCCTCCATGCATACAACGCTTGTACATCGGCACACAAGTCACTTAATGTTCAACGGCCCCATGCGCATTTTTGCACAAGGCACACAATCCACAGGGCGCAATACCCCATGCACCTCCCATGCCACCAAGCACTGGACAGTACCAATGCCCACCTTGAAGCACGCGTCCACCTCGTCTATCATCACCCCCTTGCAGTGGCTCATCAGCGGCAGCGCCATGGGCTCCATCAGCACCTCAACCAGGGCCTCCGGGGTGGCCACCACCACATGCGTCTCAGCCAGGTAGCTTTGGTTCTTGGCCAGAATGACCTCCTCCTTTTGAAGGAGGCCACGCACCTGAGGATGTGGCAGATTTCTATAAAACTCCATTCATAGCACCATAACTTGTGACAAGAATCATTCCTTTGGAGTGAAGGCATGCAGCACCCTTGGTGGGCGGCGTTTGAGCCATGGCGTTCATGTTTGCAGAGTATGGGACTGGTAGGAATGGAGTGCAGGCACCCCTCACGTGCATGCAAATTGGAGCCGCTGCTGGCCAGTGACCACCTTGCTGGTTCACACATGTTTATGCCTCTAAGAATTCCCATACACGAGTTGTGTGCCCCTGAGATTTCCCATACACGAGTTGTGTGTATGTATGGACTGTGTGTGTCTACGGGACCGTGCATTTGTATGGTGGGCTGTGCTGCATGCACGGTCGTACCTTAATCCCCCGGGGCCCGTTGTAGTTGTACATGTTGCCAGCGGCGCCGGGTATGCCTGCGTTCACGCTGCCTCCGAACAGGCGGTAGATGAGCATGACCACTTGCACCCCTAGCTCCCTGGTGGGGACGATTATCACCCCCTGCGGCCCCTGCACCAGTGGACACATGGATGACATCCGTGCGGATCATGCCCTGTAATGCCGCTCCAAAAAATCATAATTTAGAAGTTCAGCATGACTGTACACAGTGATTCTGTTTAACGCAGAGTCTGACGGCGCTCACTAGGCATTAGGACACGCCATGCCTTGCTAATCCCACGTTGAATGCATGACAACACCTTTTAATCGCACAAATCCTGACCTCTACCAACTCACCACGTGCCTGGCTTAAGACATCATAAAAATCAACCTTTGAGCCATACTGTGCAAGGGAGATGCCTCACCTTGAGGTCATCTGGGTACAAGTCCGGAGGGTAGTCCAGGATAGAGAGCAGCGGAATAAGAAAGGCTAGCGTCTTCCCAGAGCCTGTCTGTGACTTGATGATGACGTCGTTCATCTCCTCAATGAGGGGTGCGGTGCGCCGCTGGACCTCTGCAGGTGGGAGCGCAGTGCAGTGGTGGGTGCACGCAGGCAGACAGCATGCCAACATGGGTATGGGCGTGCATGGACAAGAAAAGCACTACCTGGCAAGAGGAATAGACTGCAAGTACGCTGTGACATTTTAGGCTCCCAGCGCAACACAGAAACACCCAATGCAGCAGACATGCCACCCTGGCCTTGGGTGGCATAGTGCTTAGTTCTTGGAGTGACTACAGTGAGACCACGCAATCCAAGGTCCTACCTGTGGGAAGCAAGTACCCCAGCTTATCTGCTCGTTCTGCCAGCCATGGCGGTACGCCCAGGTCTAACCAGTTGTTTGGCAAGCTGAGGTCTTGGGCCCCCACAGCCTGCCTCAGCTGGTCCCGCACTGCTGCTGCCAAACCATAGTCTTCGGCTGCGATGGCTTTGTTCAATGCCGTTTGCAGCTGGTTGGCGTCCAGACCCACGAGGCTCCCGCTTGTTGAAGGCTCATCGTCACTGCTGGCCTGTATGTGGTGGAGCCGCTGGCCACTCGAATGCTGTGAGGTGTGTGGCCACCGCCTCGAAGGGTTTGCTTTCCATGCTTGCCGTACAGAAGCGCACTGTAAAGAGTGCGGAAGCCTGGCTTGGGGCGGCTTCGCTTGGAGTGATTGGCGGGTGCACGCCAATGCCGCCCGGGCATGCATTGCATGCATGTGGGGTGCTTGCAGGAATGAGGGCCACTTTCAACCGAGAAGCTATATAGAGGGCAAGCCAATGTGTTTGTATGGTCAAGTAAGTTGCTAGCTGCCTGGTTTCGTAGACAGTCCTTATCTCGATGGTTTGGGCAGCCCTGGTACACATAAGCTAGACTAGATGTGAGATGTAGCGAGTAATGTACCGGTATACACCTTTCTCACTGCGTAAGAATGGAGACCAACCACTTGAAGCTGTCTTGATAACGAGGAATACCGCCAACACGATAAAGGAAGGCCCTCAAACCCTAGCTAAGGGTCTACGGTCGACCAAACGCATGCATATGCAAAGTTTGCATGCATAAAGATGTACTCGTTAGCTATTGAAAGCTAACCGGACTAACAGTATTGGGAGTTGTAAGCGCATCAACCTATGCTTCGGTGTCCACTGTACAAACCTGCCGTCTTCCTTTGTGCGATTGAAGGTTGCAAAGACGTGCTTTCTTCCCTTTGTGTAATAGCGAGCGTTGAAGCGAAGTGTTTTGTTGTCCCAACGCGCACCATACCAGACTGCTTTGCGTTCAGGTAATCACAAATTGTGCAGTCGGTGGATACAGGGTAGCCATCACTGTCTGCATTCTCAAACATGGTATTTTATATGTCCCATATATGGGAGCGCACCGCATTTCTATCGGTCTCCTGCACTTTCTTCTTTCACAGCCTCTCTCCCTGTCAGCACGCCGCGGTCTGACTCTTTCCCTGCTTGCAGTGCAGCAGGCAGTAGCAGTCAACCATGGTTCGGCACGACAGGCTGCTAAACCTGCCCCACGAGATCGTTCTGGATATTCTTCAACGGGTTCCTCTGTCAACACGGTGAGCGTTTGCATCACATAGACGCTATTTGTGCCCCTTTTGGATGTGCAAAGTATTGTTGCAGTGGGTGACATGCCACTCCCCAAGTAGTATTCAACGCCTCCCTTTGTCCGCACACAACCCCTCTTTGAGCCTGTATAGGGTGTTGCAGATATTTCGCCACAACAGCTGCTTATTGTTGCACCTCTCATACCTCAACTACCTGTGTGAGAGTGCCAATGTGGTTGGTGCAGGTACACAGCAATGCCACTCCTGAACAAGGCGTGGTATGCCCTGCTGTGTGGGCTGGTGGAGCAAGAGCAGGTGGCATCGTTTACCCTGGTGCCACACAGGAAATCACTGCACCACGAGGTTGTCCAGGCTACTTGCGAAACGCAGCTATCGCCATGTGCGGCAAGGCACGACACGCATCAGTTCATTGCCCACTGGTCTGCGCCTCAGATGGCAACAAACTACTGGCAGAGTGTACTATCCACCGAAGAAGCGCTGCAAGCAACCATTGTGGGCATCAGCTTAGACAGCCAATTCCAGAGTGGTGCGTCTTCCTCCACCACACTAAGTTGCCAACATTGCGACAAGGTTTGGCGTGCCAAGCGTTCCCTGTGGCTGCTGCAGGGGTTGTGCTGGACAGCGCAGCGTGCAACACCTTGCTGGCGCACACTGGCTTGCGTGTACTGGACCTGTCCAATTTGTGCTTGCCCAAGCTCCCGGTATATACTGACCAGCAGCTCCTGCTGTTGGCACCAGACCATGAGTTGGTGGAGCCAGGTAGGAATGAGTGCAGATAGGGTTTGCCAACCGCCCTGCATACATTTAGACATGCCATAACACAACTTTCTTGCACCATGACATCACAAAGAGGGTCCTCTGTACTGGGGACGCCCTCGGCACGCTCAACACACCCCGCAAACAGTATCGGGACAGCCACTGTGTTTGCTGCACATGCACCACCCCCAGCAGACAGCGCTGCACGTCATGCACCCCTTGTTGTTTTTTTGCAGATGATAACCTTTTGGCTGCGTCTCCCTTGGTAGCAAAGAGGAGGCTGCGCCATGCTGCTATTAAGCAAGCGGAGTCACTCGCATGCTTGGCATCGCTGTCCACCCTTTCCAAGCTTGAAAGCCTTTCGCTGACGTCATACGATGAGGATTTTCCAAGTGCGCCTGGCCACCACCATGACACCCGGCATTCTGCAACTGCACCTGCACGCCAGCGTACCTGCTATGTCCACATGCTCTACGCCATGCAAGGCATGGCGCAAAATAAACATATAGAAGTACACAGCCTGTCCTTGACGGAGCACAGGAGGATTTAGCAACGAGAATGGCATTGCCCTCCTGTCCACAGTTTCCCATGTAGGTAGGTGCAGATGCCTCACTCCCATCCCCAACCGCAGGGTCCCTCCCCACCCAGCTGGCTGCCCTCACCAACCTCCACACCCTCCACCTGCAAGGCATGAAGCTGGGGCCGTTGGCCTCCTGGCTGACAGACCTCCCCTTCCTCTCCCGCCTCAGTTTCAAGCACGTAGGGCTTACATTGGGCTCACTCACCCGCCTGCGCCACATGGCCGCCCTGCGCGTGCTGCATGTTGAGTCCTGCACTGGAGCAGGCTGCTGGGAGTGCTCTGAGGTGGCCATGATGCCCGCCATGCGCAGCCTGTGCCTGAGCGATGTGGACCTGATTTCCCAGCCGGTCCAGTACGGAGCCGCCCTCACCCACCTGGATCTCAGCTACAACCACCGCCTAGGCCACTATGGTGGCGTGCTGTCGTCGGCCTGCTTCAATATGCCGGGTGAGCATGGAATGCGCTGCATGTGCTCATGTGCCACCAGCATGGATGCAGGAAATGACATGCATGGACTGGGGTACTATGCTGCAAGCTGGTGCTGGATGCAGGGTCGGCCGGGCTGCTGTCGCTCCCCAAGCTCCAGTGAGTGAATCTGCCACCATGCATATTATGCTGTCCTGTGTTTTTCCCAAGCTCAAAATTGCCAATCCTCCAGACAAAGAGGCACCCAAGGTTGCATGCAGGTTAGGCATCTATGCATGTACATGCTAACCGCTGCCCGGGACAAGTTGTCTTTGCAATGGACTTTTCATGTATCCAAGCTTGGTTGCTTGTAGGTGTCTTACGCTTTACAAGTCTGAAGGAGACAACATTGGCCAGTGGGACGTCTCCTCGCTCGCCACTGCGTTCTGTGGTGAGCTGTGCGGCTTGCAGTGTGCCATGCAGTGGTGCATAAACCCGCACACCGAGAAGCTGCGGGTGGTGCGGGAGCCGGATAGACAGCTGGTGGCAGAGGGCACATGGGAGTCGCTGGATGTGGCTGAAAATGTGGCGGCGTGGATGGCTGGTGGGGCTGGGGATGTGGAGGCATGGCAACAAGGTGCCTACTAGCAGCAAGCGCTTGTGGGAGTGCGGACCTGTGGTGGCACTTGTTTTGCAATGTCAAGGGGCAGAAATGTCCAGTCTTTCGATTTGTAGCTGAATTTCAATGGTTTGCAGACCACTTTGTTAACGCCAGGTGCGCTTGCTAGTGTGTTGCCCAAGCGTACTTACAGTGCTTGTTGACTAGAATGACTTTGCAATGACGCCGTTTACGCCACATGGCTATTTTTAGAGGATATCCACACAAACGGCCATAAAAGCAGGATAGCAGCATATTGTAGATATCATTTTCATGCATACCGAAACTGGTTAGGTTTTAGCATGAACCCGGGCACTGTCTCCAGGGTAAGGTCTTTCGGGTTTAAAAGTTGTCCACACTCGCGCTTCTGTGTGTAATTAGAGGGCCAGTTTTGGTATGACATGCTGTGCACATCATTGACGTTCACTTGCTGTGCTTGTGAGCAAAGCTGCTTGCACGAGCCTTGTTACCGTGTTGAGGTGTATACGTAAGAAGCATGGCCCACGGTGGTATGTTTTCAGGGTGCCTCTCACTCCAGATCATAAAATTTGCTATTCCTCCTTTAGCCACACTGCCATTGGATTTCCTTCACTACTCATTGGCGAGCAGTTCTTCTCATCGACGAGCAACGTACAATTTTTATTGGTTCCTATCACAGTTGGTAAAATGAATGCACCTTGCATGCATGCATTTCTACGCCATGCCATTGCAATTTCTACGCCATGCCATGGCTTGGCATTGGAGTTAGTGGGAGTACTCAGATAACTGCGCAAACAATGTTGGCCTACCCTGCCGCTGCTTGCAAGGCATGTCAACAGCAAATGAATAGGTTACACCAGGGGTTCTTCTGTGCATCTTTTCCGCTTGATTTCAGAAAAAAAGAGCACGATTTCCAAAGATACGAAAATCCAAAATTTCCTCGGAAGGTTCGCAGAAGCACCTCGTTGCGGAAAGTTTCGGAGCCCGACTTTAAAGAGGCAGCTTGAAGGGCATTGGTATCAGTGGCACTCGTGCAATAGTTTGTCGTGGCCATAGTCTCCGCACCCTCCTCCTCTGCTACAGCAACATGGCGCACTCAGCGGTGCTGTCAGCGATGTTTTGCCCAAGTAAGGTGTCCCAGCCCTCGCGGAGGTCAAGGTCACTGTGTGTGGTCACACGAGCACAGAGATCCAACCAGAATACCAACCGAACTGTGTTTCAACTGAGCCCACCTCGTGGCGAAGTCACATTGAGTGACGTAGAGTAAGTTTGTGCCATCAGCCCATGTCGGAAAGCTATGACTCACTTGCCCTGCCAACCGGTAGTTGCCTCGGTGCATTGTCCAGGCTCGTTACAGCTGGCACATGCTGTATATGCGGTAAATTGTGCTGTATCTCAGTGTGTAACTTGTCTTTGGCGTTCAGCAGTGTAGCACACCTCCCTGACTGTGGTGCATGCCAGCCTGTGACTCACTGAGATGCCCTCACTTCTTCCTTTGTTTCGGAACGGATATGTAGACACCCGTTGCTCCAGTTAGTCGTTGGATTTACACTCCACTATCAAATAGGTGTTTTAAAATGCTTTGGGCGTTCTGTTTGCTTGTGCTCTGCCGTTTAGTCTTCCTGATGTCTCTTGAAATTCCCATTTGGACATGCCTGACCTGGGCCTTCCAGAGGCCTTTCTGACGCTATCTGTCTGTCTTTTTGCAGAGACGCAATGGAGGCATGCAGCACGGGTTCAGGGGAGCTGGCAAGGGCATGCTATGCCACCTTTGGTGTGGACTATGACAGGGCGCGCCTGTACTACTGCACTGTCAAAGCCCTGGAGGATGTTATCTCGCAAGAAGCACTGGGTGAGTATTAAAATGCACAGTGTTGAAAAGTGTGTTGGGTAGTAGAGCCCAAGTTCTTTCTGTAGTGTAAGCCCTGTGCTCTTGCAACACTATATCCACGACATGGGTCTTACTTCTGGTCCACTCGGGTGCAGTGAACAAGGACGTGCTCCGAAAGAAGGAGCAGAGGCGCCGCAGGTTTGCTTGAGGCCGCAACAACGCCATCCTCTAAAGGCTTGAAGCCACTATGCAGTAGTAGATACTGGGGATTTGACCATATGCCTGGACCATTCCAAGAGCTGGCTTGGACCCCAGGGTGGCCCTCAAGAGCAGAGGTAGCACGTTGGAATGAGAGAGAGAAGAGATTTTCAAAGTTGTTTTGGGTCCTCTTTTTTGTTGACAGTCTTATCCAATCATGGTGGATTGCAATGTATGTTTTCAGTCTGTTTTATAGTTTAATAATGTACCCTGTCAAGCAGCATTGCACGAAATTTTTAGGCCGAGTTTGTCGCATACGCCACAGCGGTCTGTGCTTGGTTTTGGTGTGCTGACCCACGTTTTGGGAGTGTACAATAAATAAGTGGGGCTCAGGCAAAAACATTGGCTGTCCGTGAGTTACGTGAATAAACTTGTGTGGTGTGGCCTCAAGACTAGGTGTCCAGTACTTATTGATGCCAAGATAACAGTTGCGGACACACCTTTGGCCGCCTTTGAAATGCTTCTCAGAATTGGATCATATTGACAAGATGAACTGGCAATTAAAGATTGGGCGTGTAGTGCGTGCCATGCTCTCCACACAATAACTTCGAAAGAATGAAAGGGAATTCCTTAACGCACAAAGGCGGAGTTGGGGGGCGCCACTGGCTAGCATCATAGGACCACAATAATATGCGTTCCAGTGTACAGCCAGATTAGCCCAATTACCTATCATGATGTAATACTAATGTACCAGGCTGAGCTGCTTGCTGTTAATGGAAATCCTGTGTCAGTGACACTGCCAGGCAGGGACTCTCAAGTCACGGGGCAGTCGCTGTGGCAACTTGAGGATGTTGTGCAAAGTTTGATCGAGCTTGAGATTTTAGGCCGGACTGCAGTTGGGCCATGGCCAGCGGCTGATTACTGCACATTTCCCCCGCTCGAGCATTTCCACATTTGACACGTCAAATCAGTGATCCAGCTACAGCAAGCTCCATTGTTCCCTACTAGGATGATGAGCAGCTGCTGCTCCCTCCCCCACGTGGCATTTTGTTAAAATTCTCTCTTTCATACCTTCCTAATGGCAGCCTCACCGTGCCCAATTATGATGATGCAAGTGCGGCCTTGCCAAGCCATATGGGGCGCCGCCGGGCTGAGCCAGGCAGCCATTGACAAATGGATACCGGTTAAATTAAATGGGAAATTTCCATGGAATACTAATTTGCCTTACAAGAGTTAGAAAAAATCCCTTTCGGTGCCAGGTTTATTTGCAACAATATCAGTGATTCACACCCTATGCCCAGTTCGAAATTGACATGGCGGTACCTATGGTACCTATTATGCGGACAGTCACTGTTGTACACTGGTACATTATGTGATGCAACTACCAGCACTAATTACCTCAAAATTGTTGGTGGAAACACTGGCCTTCTTGCGTTGGCCCAAGCCGGTTGTAGTGCATGCACCAGGAATAAAGGAACATGTCATTGACCCCACTTTCACTACTGCATTGCCAGCATGGTGCTGCTGGTGCTTGCTAAAACACCAGAATTGCATGCAAGCCCTGACAGGGCTAATGCTCTACTCAGATCCTCCCACACTGTCACCCTCATCCCCCGAACCCATGTCAAAATCGAAGTCAAAAGCCATGCCAGCGCCACCACCCTCCCCATCACCAGACGCCTCTTGATCCCCATCACCGTCCCCATCATCCCCACTCCCTTCCTCCTCCTCTTCCTCCCCCTCTTCCTCCCCTTCCTCTTCCTCTTCCTCTTCCTCTTCCTCCCCTTCCTCCTCGCTCCCTTCCTCCAGCGCATCTGCCAGCTCCTCCTCCAGCGCCCTCCCCTCAGCATCGTCATCCGACGCCTCCCCTTCACTCCCCTCGTCTTCCGAGCTGCCTTGCGTGTACCCACCCGCATCCCCACCTCCAGGACTGCCTTCCAAATCCCCAACTGTACTCCCCAACCCACCTCCACCCAGTGATACCTCGGCAGCGGGGACTACACCAGCAGACCCGGTGCCCCCCCCAGCATCCACCGCCGCAGCCGCCACCGCCCCGCTGGCGGGGTAGCTGGCCTGCACACCAACAATCAAGGCCCTGGGCTGCTCTGTGCTGCCACCTGGCTCCAGCTTCTGGCGCTTGGCGGGCGTGTCTGGCTCCAAGGGCTGGACCGCAAAGGCCCACACGTGCGTGATGGAGGTAGGGGTCTCGTCGATGGCGGCATCCAGCGGGGCGGTCAGCAGGCTTTGGAGGCTTTCTTTCTGCTTCACGGGCGGCTGCAGGCAGGCAGCAGAGTGAAGCAAGCTCCAGGTATAGCATGCATGCATTGGGCATGGCGCCAGTTTCAGTGGAAAATAAACATCTTCCTATAACTTTTTTATACCATGCATGGCCGTATAGCAGGGTGCCTCCCAGCTGTGTCATCCCCCTACACCATAGTTTGGCAACAACACCCTGCCCACAAGGCCTACAGCTAGCATGGCCCTCCTCTGCTCTCCTCGCCCATGCCTCAACCAACACCCCCGTGTATGCTCCAATTTTGTTCAATTTAAATTCAATTTTGGTTAATCCCTTCCGCATTGGAAGAGGCTCAGTAGCACACCCCGCAAGGCGCACCTGCCACGGCGCGCGCCCCGCCCCCGCCGCCGCTGCCGCCGCCAGCGCCTCCTCGGGAATGGGCAGCTCCGCGGCATGCTGCAGGGTGGCGGGCACCGCCATGGTCCCTGCCTGCAGCCTGTGCTTCACGGAGGAGTGGTAGCGCTTCTTGACCTGCTGCGCGGCGCGCCAGGGGAGCAGGGTCTGCACCGACGCCCTGTGGGAGGGGAGGGAACCGGGCATTAGGAATCAGGGTCTGCACCAATGCCCAGTGGGACGGGGAGGGAACGGGGGATCAGGGATAAGGGTATGTACTCATGCCCTGTGCGAGGGGGAGGGACCCGTGGGTCGATGCGCGGCGAGGCTGGAATGGCAAGCGCATGCATGCCTCCTGCAGAGGTTACAAGCTGAGCATTACTTGAAGATCTGGACCTTCAATCGCAGCAGGGAGTTGGGCAGAAAAACCCAAGCCGTGCTGGACATACAATGCGTCACGTGTAGCCCTACTATTACATGCCAGCCACCCGCACACACACCACCCCCGCAACAGCGCAACCCATGCATACCATTTTGCGCCAAACACGTAGTGTCCATACGCAATCACGGTGTCCTCCACTTCAGTGAACTTGCGCGACGCCATGGCTTGATAGGTGGCAGGCAACGGCGCGGGCGAGGGGTTGGCGGCTGTGGGCGCAGGGGCCGCCACGGGAGGGGTGGGCGGGTGCGCAGCGGTGGGGGGTGCTGAGGAGGCAGGCATCCCCTGCAGCAACGGACGCGCAGCTAATTTACCTCATGCGTGTATAGCTTGTCGTTTTGCAACATAGTTTCGCTCAAGCAGGGGCTGGCACGATGCCTTGACGGCAATCGCTTCTGGCATGTACACTTTACTACAACCAGCCCTGAACAGCTGCCCTGGATCGGGCAGCCACTTCCCTTCCCCCGTGGCCATCATGCCTGCCATGGATGTAGACAATGCCCATAAATGGATAAAGCAATGGGTGTGATGCAGTAGGGCACACCGTGGACGAGGCCGCTGGCGGCCGCATGGCGGGGACGGGCTGTGGCCCATTCCCCCTTGGCGCCGCACCCGCCCCACTTAGGTGCGACACAGGCAATGACGTCTGTGACGGCCGCACAGCCTGGCCCCCGTGCTGGTTAAACGCCACATGAGGGCTGCTGGTGTGCAACGCCAGTGGCTGTGAGGTGGCGGCATGCGTGGCGGCGCCACTTGGCGCGCTCCCAGGCACTGCCCCCGCCCGGAAGAAGTGGTGCTCGTAGTCCGCAAGGAACTTTGCATATGCGCCCTTGATGGTGTTGCTTGCGCTGGTGAGGGAGGAGGGGACCTCCATCTGTGGGCACAGTGGCGAGCAGCTTTCAGTAAACATACCCTACAATTTAAGCTATATTTAAAGTTAGATGTAATGGGACAGCCTAATGAGCCTAAATTGGACTCTACCCCACGACTGTCTCAAAAACTAATGTACAAATAAGATGTAATTTTGATTTTGTTTGTACTCAAAGTATTCTCTACGATTTATACGATTTATATTTTGTGTCAAATACAACATTTAACTAGATTTGATCTGCTGCAGTAAATTACCTTGTCGCCGATGGAGCGCCAGTGCTTTGAGTCGTTCACCGCCCGCATGCCGCCCCTCGTGGTGACCTCGCTGTATAGCTGATGCAGGTTCATCTTCTTGCCTGTGAGGGTGCAAAGGGGCTGCTTGGAACATGCAGGAGGATGTGATTGCAGCACTGAATCAAGCGGGTTTACATGCCTAACATTGAAGGCAAATGATGCGTAAGGTTGAGGGCGTCATGGGCCATGCTGAGAGTACAGCTGCAGCCAAAGATACACGTGTGCCAATGGGATGCATCCGCCAGTAGTGGCCACACGCCATGTGCTCCTGCCGTTCACAACCCGCTGCCTGGTGCCACCCTAAATAATCCTCTGAAACAAAAATCATATGATATAGATAGACCACTGAGTCGGAAGGACTTCAATACCACATTATAGTCCTTCTGGCTGGGTGCCCAGACTTCCCATGCATTGACCACTACGCCCGGCCACCCACCTGCCAGCACCGGTACCCGCCACCCCGTGCCCCCCTCCACCGTCGCGCCCTTGGTCTGCATCAAAAACTCCCCCAGGTGCTGCATGAACTGCTGCTCGGTCGCCTTGTGCACGTCGATGGGGGCAAGGTTGAGGTGCACGCCGGGCTGCGGCCTGGCCCCCGGGAACGGCGAAGTGGCTGGGGATGAAGCGGCGATCCCCTGGGACGCCGAATGCGGGCCGGGCACGGCTGGCGTGCTGGCTGGCGGGAACGGCGCAGGCGCCGAATGCTGCACCTGCGTGTGCGCATGTGCATGCGCCAGCTGTGCCGCTTGCAGCTGCGCCAACTGTTGTTGGGTGAGCTGCTGGAGGGCCGCTTGTTGGAGCTGTGCTGCCGCGGCATGCTTCTGCATCATGTTGACGGGCGCAAGGAGTTGATGCGCCCCCGCCCGCTGTGCCGCTTCGGCGAGCTGCGCCTGGAGGGCGCTGAGCGTGGCCGCAGTGGCGGCGCTCGCCTGGGCAAAGGCCGGCGGCGGCTGCAGCGCCAGCGGCACCGGCCCCGAGGGCTGCGGCAGCGCGGGCGGGCCGGTGGGTTGCGCTGGTTTTTGCGTGTGCGGCGTGTGCAGCCCTTCTTTGGAGAGGTGGTTCAGCACGTGCTGCGCCAGGCGGGGGTAGTGGAGGGCCAGCAGGCACAGCGCCACCTGCTTGCTGACGGTGTGGTTGCCGGGGGTGCATACTGTGGTGCCGATGCACAGCTTGAGCTGTGCTTGGATGAGCGGGAACCCGGTCGCGTCCCTGATGGCCTGCTCAATCGTCGACCTGGGGCAGGGACATGAAATGCATTGGGCTAAAGCAGAGTGCAGATCAGGTTAATTTCTGCTGGAAATTCGGCGCAGATTGGTTATCGGCATGGCGATCACCATGTGGCCTTGAGAATTGTAACAATGCATAAAATGCGCGCTGCGCACCGTATATTCTGGCCATTGTGCGTGGAGGAGGCCAGCGTGGCGATAGTTTCCATCCACTTCTGTTTGTGGACATTGGCGAGAATGGCGGTGTTAGCGGGTGGCACTAGGAGGGTGTCCCTGGGTGACAGCGCAGTGTCGATGATGTAATCTGGGGGCTTCTTTTGCTGCTGCAGGTAGGCAAGCACAAGAAAATGCGACTGCAAGCGGCGGGTGCAGGTGCATCGTCAGCGCTCGGTGGGCATGAGGGGGTTGGTGAGGCATGTGTCAGTGACCCAGAGTCACAGGCATTTAGTTGCCTAGTGGGCAGTATATTCTGCAGCTCCAGTGTCACTAGGTCTGAATTGATGCAAATGAAATTGGCAGCACTTTGCGGTGTACAAGGTGGAAGGGAGCAGTACTGAGGTCTGCCTGCTGTGGGTAATGGTGCATGGCATTGCTTTTTGTCATATTGAGTTGATTGAAAATTACCCCGCCAAGACTATGGAAGTGTCATGACACTTGCAGCAGCTGAGGCGGTCGAGGAGAGCCCCGCCACTCAAGAGCACACGCCTGGCCCAATGCATGTATACACATGGGTGCATGCAGTGTGTACCCACCCACCTGTAACCTTGCGAGGCTGAACACGTCAAACACAGTACCGGAAGGCCTGCATTGGCATAAAATATTCAGTGTAATTCTTGTCCATTCAGCGCACCGACAACAGGCAGGAGCTGCGAACGGGGCCTGGTTGCGTACGTACGTATTTGAACTGCTAGCGTCAGCTGCAGCGTGTGGAGCCAGGTAGAGCAGTTGGTTCTGCCCATTGTGCAGGATAACGAATGGCTGCGCTCCTGCTGGCACCGAGGTCGAAGCCGCTACCGCTTGCTGGTTAGGGTGCAGGCCTCGTTGATACGGCGGGTCCATCCAATGCCTAATCAGCATGCATGTGGAGTACAATATGTCGTGGCATGCAGTTCCTCTGGGTCAAGTATCCACCTAGTGCTTCGAGTTGTTGACTGGAAAAGGAGGCTAGGATGGGTTCTGTCCGTTGCGTACCAGTGAGTTGGCCACACGCAGCAAGCGAACTGCTTTCAAGGTCGCAGACTTCAGTGAGTTTTCAAGTTGGTGCTGGCAGGGGGAAATTGCAAAGCGACGGGGAGGCAAATTAAATTTTAATTTGTTTTTTGTACAACATTACTTTTAAGTTTCACATTCATGTGCATGTACCAGTCCACATTCAGATTGCACACCGCTGGCCCAGGGTCCTATATGTGGACACACCCTTGATGTATAGCATAAATTGCTGTAAATGGTCAGTCAGTGCACCAAAACAGCCAGCTGGGGTTTGCGTGTGTTGTCAAGGCGGGTTGTTAAAGAGGATCCTGCACACAGTTTGTCATTCAGCAGCCATGCGGGCTACTCATCCAATGTCAGCATTGGTCCATGAAGCATGCAGCCCCCGATATGAACCCTAAACATTCCCGGCTGCATGTGACAGTCCAACTCGCCAAGGCTGCCTTCCCTCGAAGCAGTGCCTGGATCCAGCATCGCGTTCCACACAAACCAAATCCACTTCCTCTCCGCAACAGCCCCCTGACCAAAACCCCCATCCACACCCGCCTCCCATCTCACTCCTGCGCAGCGACGCCCGCGCTCTTTGCCTTCTTGGCCGCCGCCGCCTCCTGGCGCCCCTCGCGCCGCTCCCGCTTGAGCCCCTTCATCTTGTTCAGCGCCATGGAGTCCACCTCCTGGCGCGGCATGTAGATGCGGCCCACCTTGCCGTCAAGCACGTCGGTGCCCACGTTCTTGACCTGCGGGGAGGGTAATGGGGGTGCTCGTGGGGGTGCACTACAAATTCTGGTGGCCACCATAAATCGGTGCCTCTCAAGGGGCACTCCTGTGCAGATCTTTTGTGTGCACAGTCGCCTTGCATGTGGGCTAGACTGTGCATGGTGCAATGGTGCATGCCGCCGCACCAACGCGTGCGTCGCGCATGCTTTGGGGCTGCATGCCTGTGCATGCTAGGAGAAGCTGGCCCTAGGCAACGAGGTCACACAGCATTGCTGGTGCGTGTGAAGCCACACCACCAACATCACCCACCAGGGGCCACCAGTTCCGCATTTCAACCAGACTTGACCCCATGACAAATAACCCCAATGAACCCCTCCCATGACCACCCACCTCCATAAATCCACCCTTGTAGTAACTACAATTGCATCGCAGGCGCGCACGAGAAGCACCCGATCGCGGCTGCCTCCCTGCGCCACCCCGTCCATAACCCCAAAACCCTAACTCATCTGACATCTGATCTAACTCATCTGGCCTAACTCATCTGACCCCTTAAACCTAGATGTGCTGACCACATACCTTCTTGGGGTCCACCTTTGGCTTCTTCATGGCTTCCTGCTCCAGGTCCGAGGGAGGGGCGCGCGTGCGGCGCAGGGTGAGGTCCATGCTGGGGCCCATCTCGGTCAGCTCAGCCCGAGGAACCTGGTGATAGGGTAAACGGCTTAGGGTTTTGGGGTACAGGGTTTAAGGTTTAGGGTCAGTTCCAGGCTAGGGCGCATCTCAATGCGCCCAGCCTAGGGGGCCTGGTGATGGGGTGCAGGGCTTAGGGTTTACGGCACGGGGTTTAGGGTTCAGGGTCAGGTCGAATCTGTGGCTTAGGGTTTATGGTGCTGAGTGTGTGGCTGTGTGTGCAGTCAACAGGCAGCCATGTGTCTGTGGCGAGATTGCCAGCTGGGACTGGGCCAAGGTGCCGATATGGGCTCACCCCTTGATGACCCATGCATCACATGGGCCACGCGTCATGCATGTGATGCAGTTTGCGATGTGCACGTGGCTGACTGTGGCCTCCACATGCGATGATTGTCATTTGCGTAATGCAGTTTCAACCCACTTCACTGTATGGCACGTTGGTTCATGCCGTGCTGCATGCAGGACATACCTTGGTCCCAGATTTCTTGAACTTGATGGCATACTGCCTGAAGAGCAGCTTGCCATCGACAGCAGTCACAAAGATTGCCCTGTCCACGCCCTGCATGCAAAACCATGTGCAATAATGTTTATCACTACTTACTATCAGTAGAACTTGGTGCATTCGCAACGCCCGGTGCCCGTTGGGAGTGCTAGGATGCATGCCATGCTGGATGCACATGCCTGCAAAAATACCCATAGAACACGCCGGTACCTGGGATCTAGGGTAAACACGATGACTATCACTCACCGCCAGGTTAATTGCATCCACCTCCATTCCCCGGAACAAGTCCAGCAGCATGCTCTTGGCAAGCTTGAAGTCTGGGTTGTTTTCAAACAGCTCGCCGGCAAAGGCCATGCAGGGCTGCAGGTGAGAGCGGGTGGCGTCAGTGGCGATACCAAACCCTTGTCTGCATGCAGGTGTGCCACAGCCCACGAGCATGGAAGGAGGAAAACATTACCAATTAAGGAAAAGCACCGTTTGCCCAATCCACAAGCATCGATGTACAATCTATGCCCAGCTGGTGGTGCCAGAGGGCATTTGCACAGGCCATATGCATGGAAGGAACGGAAATCTGGCAGTGTTGTACCATGCACTCTGTGTGAGACAGTTTTGCAGGGCGCCATACCCTGCTTGCCAATTAAGACTCAGGCTGATAGGGTTTGAGGGGCTTAGGGCTTGTGATCCCGTTGTCCAACCCGGACGAGGCTGTTTAGGGTTTAGGGTTCATCATGCCGCTGTCCAATCGTCGGGAGGCTGTCTAGGCTTTAGGGCTGGGGTATCTCACCTTGTTGCCCAGTTGTGACGAGGCTGCCGCGCTCTTGAAGTGCTGGATGCCCTTGCACTGGTCCACGCCCACCTCCAGCAGGTCGTACAACCGGAAGTCAAACATGCGCCCTAGCACCAGGTTGTGCGGCCGCTTCTTGCTGTGCGTGGCCAGGATGAACTGGCTGCAGTCGGTTTTTCTGCAGTTGTGCTCCAGGAACGTCTCGCCACCCACCTCAAAGGGCCGCACGTCGTCGTTCTTCCGGGAGTATTTTATGCTCTCCGACTGGAAAAATGAAAATGGCATACATTCAGGGGATGGGGCAGGGGATGGGCAGGATGTTCCCTCAGGAAGGGTTGCAATAGGAGCTTACGCAATATGCAGTGTGGGACTGGCTGTGACTCTATTTTTGGTGGTCGCAGTGCTAGCCTCCGCCAAGGCCCTGTGCAATGCCTTGTAAGTGCCCTGTGCCACGTGCACGACGCGTGCATTGCAGCCCATTGTGACTGTCACTGTATTGATGGGCACACACCTATCCTCAGACGTATTTTGTTATGCATTGTGCAAGTGCTCTGTGCAAGCACCAGCCATGCATGCATGCATGGCAAACTCACCCCCTTAAGCTTGTGGATATCTGTGAGTACATCCTTCACCACCTGGCTCGTCTTGTTCCCATAGAGCAGAAGGACCTTTTTAGGGTTCTCAACCTGCACACAGGGTCCAGTAGTCAGCACGTTCATCTCCTTGCCGCTGACATATGGTGGGCTGTACAGTGCGTAAAAATGCATGCACGCACGATTTTTGGAGCTTTCTTCTCGAGGACGCGCTTTCCCTTTTTCGTTTTTGCTGTTACTATCTTGTGTTGTTGCTTCTTCTCAGCCATCGCACTGGGGTGCTGCCGTTCAGCGCTTGGTTGAACCTATCGTCGGTCGTTTCGTCAGCAGAAATGCATGCATATACAGGGCGGCGGCCACAGTACCCCGAATTACGCTTCCAAGGCAAGCGAGACCACGATACCCAGAAAATACGTATGGGTGAAGTATTTACCAACAATGAATAGAGTACTATGCAGCTTGTGGTAGCAGGTAGCCTGACAATAGGGAACCAGGTGGCCGAAACAGCGGCATGCACAACCCAAAAACGGCGTAACAACTCGAAAGTTGTGCAAGTAAGGGCGTATGAAAGCCAAGCAGTGAAATGAGCAAGGTTCAAACGCTACGGGTCGTCAAGTGTGCTTCTGCTGAAGTGCTGCTGAGTGCTATTAGTGCTGCTGCGCGCTGGGCAGGCTATACTCGTGGGTGGGTGTTCCCGCCAAAACTGGTGTGGGACCGGGGAAGGGGGTTTGGGGCCGGCCGGCCAGCCAGAATATTAATTCACACGTGGCAACCATACACTGTCAGTCTGCTTCCACCTTTACATCTTACGGCATATTTTAAATCTTTGGAGGGCTGCACAACGGTACACAGCCGGTTGGTGTACCATCCCAAGGGTTTATTGTATTTGGCGCTGCTACCAAGGACAGATCCCAAACTCCAACAGCGCAACACCAACAGGACATCGAGGTTCGTGACTAAAGTCTTTCGGTGACAAAGTACTCCATAATTCAGCACTACTCCTACTCCAGCAATAAAACTTGTTTGTTGGCACCCCTGGCGTATACCCATGTTTGCAAACAGTAGTACTTCTGTTCATAACCCAAGATGATAGGCAAATAAAATAACTTCTGTCTCCTGATACCGCATCATATGATGCTCAAGACTGACACCATACACTCAACACATAACCTGTTTAGAATTAACATGAGAGCATTCCGCTCAGTGGCACACAAGCACCAAGCTGAACCCAGCCAGGCTGGCCAGCTAGCAAATACATACAGAAAATGGAACTGCTAATCCATCCACACACGCAACAGGGTGCCCATCCAACCCAGATATTGCTGCAGCGTGCGTCAAGCACTTCCCCGCTCAGTCCCTGGGTGGTGGTGCGTTTGCCTTGAGCTCTGCATACAGCTTGTCCACCTGGGCCTGGTAGTGCTTGAGCAGCTGTGGCCTCTTGAGCTTGAAGGTAGGCGTGAGCAGGTCGTTCTCCACGCCAAAGTGCTCAGACTCCAGGTAGATGGCCTTCATCAGCTCGAAACCCTGAAGGGATGTGGAGCAAGGGTTTAATTTTTATCAAATAAAATAAAATCCCCCACTGCAAGGCTCACTGTGCTCACACCCTTCAAAGGTTGTTGAGGCAAGGGTTCAGGGATTAGGGTATGCTCAGGTAAAATTTCTGCAAGAATTGTAGTGCACCAGCAAAAACATCTTCTCCACAGAGGTATGCCATGGTGTTTTGCTGACAGGAGCATGCATGCATCGCATCAACCCCATGAGGTCCACTATACTGTTGCATTTATATGGTGTGTGGGGGGGACGCGTATGCATGCTTCATGTACTCATTTCCAGATGTGCATAGAGAGCCATTATTAGAGCAGTCTGCGCATAACAAGCAGAAAACTCATTTCCATGCACGACCCTGCGGCCTATGCACATGGCAAACCACTCCCTCCCCTCAACCCCTTCCCCATCATTCTCACCTTGAGCTTCTGCCCCTTGCCAGTCTTGGTGAGCTCGCCCAGCACGTACTGGTTGGCCTTGGGGGATTTGCACACCTCGGCGTACGTCCCTGGGACCCCGTTGCTCTTGGCCCACGCCATGATTTTGTCCTCAAAGGGCACCACCACGCCCACCAGTTGGCTCTCAAAGCTGTTGCCATACACCCACAGCTGCTCCACGATGGTGTCCATCTTGTACACCGACTCAATCTTCTCCACGGCAATGTACTCGCCTGCAGGCAGGCAAAGGTGTAGGGTAGGATAGCTGGAGAGGGGTGGGGTGGTGGGGGGGGGTTAACCCCTGAAGGGCACCCCGCCCCTTGTACGAGTGTGGTATGGTAGGGGCAGATATAGGGCGGGCAAGTTTGCCAACTTTGCCATGGGTGTTAATGCCGTGTCTTTGGCAAGTTGATAATAATATATGTTTTGCCGTTTACATTCTGTGGGATTGTTCTCACCAGGTGCGGCATGCCTGGCACATGTTGGGGTGATAATGCATTGGCATGCACATGCGGTGCAAGCTTGGCGGCAGCCGCTGAAGCTGGGCGGAGCTGACCATGCTACATCCCCCCCATCTGCTTAGCGACCCAGTCGCTGCCAGCACAGAAGCCCACATGCACGTGCCCAAAAGAAGCTACGGCAGTCTATTTCCCCTCCCCTCCCCCCGGCACCTTCGCCCACTACGCCCCCATGCGCAACACCATCCGGCCCCGCACCTTGCGACAGCTTGAAGATGTTCTTCTTCCTGTCAACAATGCGCAGCGCACCGCTGGGCGTCAGCTCACCCACGTCGCCCGTGTGGAACCAGCCGTCCGCCTCCAGCACCTGGGGAAATATGCATTGTTATTATCATTATGACAAGCGCATGTTTTTAAATGATAAGTTTTATTCATGAATTTAATTCAAGGTGAAAATGAGGTCATTGTGTTCGGCCTGGGGCCTTCCTAATGTAGAAGTAGAGGGGGTGAGAGTGATCTACAAGAAACTGCAAGAAGCAGATGAGCCAAAGCACAGAAGGGAACAGGCACTACTAATTGCTACTTGCAATTTCCAACAGAACGAGGGCAGGTTGTATTATCACATACAGCAGTACCTCCGCGGTCTTGTCGTCCGCCTTGTAGTAGCCCTTGAACATCTGCGGGGAGCGCACCACCACCTCCCCGCGGGGAGGATCAGCGGTGGGGTCGTAGTTCATCTCCGGCACAGCCTCCAGCCGGAACTCAGTGCAGGGCAGGGGGGGACCCACGGTGGCCGTTTGGTCCTGTACGTGTAGCAAAGCGAGGTGATGGGAGGAATTCACAGCAGCGCCGTCACTGCGGCGCAGATGAGCACCCGGGAAAAGTTGTACACAACTTGATCCTTGGCATAATAACTTGGTGTAGTAATATAATATTGATGATAATGAAAATGATAATAATATATATATATGATAGGTATATTATCATCATATTATTATGGTATGATAATCGGCACACGATTGAGCATGCCGTAATCAATCGCCGGCTCATTGATTGCGGCATGCTTCTAAAGCAGTCCGTGGCATTGGTACCATGGTTTACGGTGCGCAGTGCCCTACCCATTTCTCGGGGACGGCGATGAAGGAGCCTGCGCATGTCTCTGTGAGGCCATAGCCCTGCACCACCGGGCAGCACATGGCCACCTTGAGGAACTCCTCGGTGTGCTTGGCAAGGGGGGCGCCACCCGACACGATCAGGCGCACCTGGCCACCCAGGCGCGCCTTGATCTTGCTGAACACAAGCCTGTCGAAGAAGGGTGAGGCCTGTGCACAGAAAATGTGAAGGGAGATGAGCATGTGCATGTGGCATGTTCACAAGTGCCAGGACCACACTGCTTGGCGCCGCATGTGCAAGACAGTCTGGTGATCTGGCTGTTGCTGGAATGCATATACTGACTATGGACATGTAGTGTGGATGAATGCGTTGGCACATGATGTTGCCGCACTGGAGCTGTCCATCCGCATGCAACACATTTGAATTCCAGCAGATGTTCAGTGGCAAGGGTAATGATAGCGTGGGCGGAACCCTTGCGCCTACTGGCATACTTGCATCAAGAAGGATCTCATTGCCAGAGGTTTAGATGGGACTGGCACCTGGCAGCGGCTTTCGAAGTAGAAGAGTGCATGGTGTGTGGCCACGAGAGGTAGATGCATCCCACCTGGGTCATGCATGTACATGTCACTATTAGGGTTGCAGTGCCTGGCCGCGCCCTACCCCACCTTGCTTGACTTCAAGCCCTGCTTGAGGAAGTGGGTCTTGCGGTTGTAGGCGTAGTTGTAGAGCGTCTTGGTGATGAACCCTGCCCCGCCCATCTTGGCGTTCACCGCGGTGTAGATGCGGTCAAAGATGCGCGGCACACCAATGAACAGGGTGGGCTTCAGCGCACCGATGTCGTCCACCAGCCCCGTAATCGATCCGCGCCAGAAGCCGATCCTGGCCCCAAGGGCAATGAACATCTCCTCGCCCACCCTGCAGTATGCGTGGGGAGCTTGTTCAGGGTTTAGGGTTGTGGCAAACCAAATTTGTGCCCCAGCAGGACTTGGCTTATTTAGAATGCACCTATGCATTAATTTGGTGCGGAGATCGCAGGTCCAGACCGAGTGCTTTGCGGTGGTATGACCCAGTGGGCGTCTGTATAGTGGCGGCTAAAAGCAGCTCCTTTTGGACCTCAGAGCCTGGCCAAGGTAGACAAGTTCTTGGCAAGACTCGTCATGACGATCACCATTCCCTGCTTTACCCGTGCATCCCATATATTTGAGGTTCCTCGTAATCTTAATAGCACTGCACACCTGTCGAAAATATGCGCCAGTGGCAGGTAGGACATGTATCTGTCGTTGTCGTCCAAGTCCTCGTCCACCACGTTGTTGACAAAGGTCCTCAGGGAGGCGATGGTGGACAGCACAGCATTGTGGGTGAGCAGCACGCCCTGGTGTGGAACAAGGAAAGGTGTCAGTAAGAGCATTCCCCCAGGTACCCTGCCAAGCGTAGCATATTGGGTGAGATACAGACGCCAACAGGTCTGTCAGGTAAGGATACCGTGGCGTTGCTACATGGTGTGCATGATAGGACATTGGTGCCGTGGTGGGACAACACATTAGGGTCGCCAGGGGTGCCAGGGGTGTGCATGGTGATGCACAAGATGGCGCACAGGTGGCATATAGGGCAATACCTTGGGGTCGCCAGTGGTGCCACTGGTGTACATGATGGTGCACAGGTCGTCAGCGGCTGCGGGCACGGGTGGCGCTGGGTTGGCCTTGCCGAGGTCAGAGAACGCGGCCCAGGTGTACACAGTGATGCCCAGCCCCTTCACAGTCTGCGGGGACCAAGCAGGCTGTCAGATCACAGCTACTCGCAAAGCACGCAGATCGAGCATAGGGAGGTTTAGAAAGGGGTGGGGCTATTCAAGCAGAGGCGAGCGTCTACACCCAACTTGGCTTCCACTACTTATATAACAGTACTTTTCTTGACAACCATACAGTAAGTGGCCATGCACTGGCACAGGGATGGGGGTCACGCCTAGTTTTGAGTACTGAGCCACTGCCACTCACCTCCACCACAGCCGCATCGGCTTTCCCCCACACCACCACGGTCTTGACCTGAGAGGCCACCTTGGGCAGAGCTTTGGCAAGCTCTGCGAGCTTGTCAGCCGCAGCAAACACCAGCGTTGCCTCCGAGTGGTTGATAATATACTCGATGGCGTTGTCACCAAGGGAGTCGTACACTGGCACGCAGTACACGGACATCCTGTTGCATGCCTGCAGATGGCATCAGGTGACTGATCTGAAAACAGGTGCACCAGCGCAAGTCGCCGTGGGTGCAACCACACACACGTCTCGTTGGGTTATTGCACAGTGCAGCAATACCCGCAGGAAAAGGGGTGGGTGTGTCTGCAATGGCTGATAAGGGTGTACAAAATGCACAGTGACAAAATGCACTGTGCACACCTGCATTGCCATCATCCACTCGGGGCTGTTTGTGCCGTACACTCCTGCGCGGCCCGTGGCCTTCAAACCAACGTACGCCATGGCAGAGCCTATCTTGTCCACGATCTCCGAGGTCTGCTTGTAGGTGAGCCACTCATAGTCCCCAACCTTGCCATCAACCTCTGGGCGTGTGCCCAGGCAGGGGTTGTTTGGGAACTTCTTCACACTGTTCTGGAACATATCGTACAGCGAGGTGGCATCTTGCATCTGTGGGAACCCATCCTTGGCCAACACGCTCCTGTAGGTGGGTCCCGCAGCGGGCTTGTCTGCAGTGGCTGGAACGGCATCCGCCACCTTCAGCAGGAACTCATTGCTCACAGGCATCGTTGTTGCTATGCAACACACGATAAGCTTCTGTCAAAGAACAGTATTGCAGTGACCAGTCCGAGATCAGTGCCCACAAAAGCAGTAGAGGATAATCGAGTATACTGTCAAAGGGCGTCCTGCCAGCGTCCTGCAGTCCCGCAAACGCAGGTTGTAGGATTCTCTAAAAGCGTGCGGTTAGCCGTGAGCAGCGCGCAACCTCAGCCTAAGTATGCTCTTGAATAGCACAGGTCTGTTCGAGGGTGGTTATGCAAACCATTTCACATGAGGATGCCAGGTGGATGTGATTTTTATCAGGTCCAATCCTTCAACATCCCTGGTGAATATCCCTGGGATACAAAATCAAAGAATTTCAAGAAAATATACAAAAATATCAATATCAATTATACAAAATTTATATTGATATACCACTTTGATACAGATAAAATACCACACAGGCACAGCTGTGCATAAATTAGGGTTCAATGAACTACAGTGGCGTATCGCAACTTGAAAGCAATCAAAGATCTGCAAATCACCATATGGGAAAGCAACACCAGGACCCATCAGGAATGGGAAGTATTGCAGGAATACCCATCAGAGTCTGTATGGAGAAAGCTGATAACACTTCAGATGTCAGCTGGTGACAGTGCACATCCTGACTGCATATAACTAAAATGCTATTGGCCAGACACTCCATACGGTCAGCATCGTTGCCAATTGTACCACATGGCGCTGTACTGTATTTTGTTTTCACTGGCAGCAAACATCTTAGACGCCCGAAGCTGTTATGCCATCAGTTGCAATTTGCTGCATGTAGTTACCAGCAAATGCAGCATATCGGATGGACCATGACAGATCGTCCTCCTCCTGGCAGTGTTGCAAGATCAAGGCTTGATGTTCCTCAGGGATGTAATGTGCAATCACCAAATCCAGCATCATTATGTCTCGCTGCAATTGCGCTATGCTACGCTGGGCGTCCATGGTCTTTAGGCGATATGATTCCTCCAAGTCAGCCATTTCTGCCTTTTGCCTCTCGTGATGCTTGCTCAGCATGTCGTAGTCTGCAACTTTCTTCCGGTACAGTTCCTGCAACAAGCACCATGTTGCATGGCATGAGAGGTGTTAACTTGAATGAAAGTGCTTATACAGAGGGGATGACTTTGTCAGCATCTTGAAACTATGACGGTGCTCCTAATACCAAAGATGCAACATGGGGGGATAATTTGCGTATGCGCAGCCGATGCTGTATCTTATGATTGGTGAGTGCCAATAACCCCTGACATATTGCTTACCTGCTTGCTGTTAACCTCCTGCGCCAGCGCTGCCTCTGCTGCCTTCAGCTCTGCCATGCGTGCAAGTTGTTGTTCCTCATGCCTGCGCTCCTTCTCCAGCGCCTCCCGCTGTGCCTGGCTTTCGGCATCTAGCGCATCCACTATCTCTAACAAATTCTTTCCCCCTTGGAGTACCTGATGCATAGCGGCTAGATTTACTCACTGTAATTGCTTTTCAACAGATATAATACGGAAGCATGCATGGAGATTGCACGCCATCATCCAACATGCGGCTGTGTGATATCCTCTGCAACGCAATGTGTTCAATCTGGAACAGCACTGCTTTTCAATTGCCACACTCCTGAACAGGTTTATCGTGATGGATTGCATAGCTTACCTTGCCCTGCAGCTCGTTCATCTTTGCCTTGAGGGCAATGCGCTCAGCTTCCTCCCGCTGTACCTCGGCTAAACATGCCTGCAAACTGGCCTCCTCCCTTTGCCATGCGTCCCTGAACAATCCAATGTCATTGAATTATAATTGCACCAGGTACTGTGATATGAATTAAACTGACATGCCTCGCATGGTGCACACTTCATGCCTGGGCTTGATATCAAAATTGTTTATAAGTGGGTGAATAATCACAGGTTTAGGTAGATAGTCCATGCTAGCAGCAATGCAGCAAGTACAGCACACGAAAGTGGCTGGACCTCAAACGATGTCTACCTGATACGTTCTTTTTCTTCCTCTGTGGCATCTTTCTCAGCGATAAGTTGGGCAATGATAGCCTGTGCACGCTCTGCTGCAATAGCTTGGTGTTGAGCTAGTGCCTCCAGAGTGTTGGCTTGCCGCATACTGGATTCTACCTCTGCTCGAATAGTCTCCCGCAGGGAAGCCATGCGTGACACCTGGTTGCAACAAGGACCTGTCTGTAAAAATTTGATGGCTGCACTGGTCAGTTGAACACTGAATGCACATGTTATTTGGCAGCACTGCAGGGACAACACCAGTGCAAAATGGAGTCTATGCACCAGGCACTGATGGCCATGACTGCCCTGCAAACCAGAATTGTGGCACACCTTTGAAAGGCTGGGCTTTGTGGGACTGCGCTGCACTCTGCTTTGCAATTGAGCTTTGAGCTGCGCAATCTCGTCTTGGTACTGTTTCAGCAGTGCATCTTTGGGATCCTGGTTTACACAAGGCTTGTTCTGGATGTGTTTTGCACAACTGGCAAACCGCAGAGTAGTCAGCGTTTCCTCACAGTTGTAGTCTGCAGGCCCCACGTGTGCTATCATCACAGTTTTGCTGTTGCCGCCCAGAGAATCCTGCAGCAATCTAGTGAGCTTGCTATCTCGGTACGGGATGTGCCCATTCCTGCCATCAGCCAGTGCAGAGATGACATTGCCCAACGCTGACAGGGAGAGGTTGATTTTGGTGGCCTCCTTCAACCGGTCTCCAGTGGCGCCTGTTTTGGCCAACCTCTCACTGCCTGCTAAGTCCACCAGATTGAACTTGCCAACCCGCACTGTTGAATCCATTTGTCCAGGTTCAGTGGATTCCACCGTGATGGTGAATACTGAGTGGGATCGAGATGAGTCTGCGTTCATCAGAGTAGCCCCCACTGACCTGTTTTCTTGGCCTACCTGTTAGCAAAAAAGCAACAAGTAGGGTTGGTGTCCAATATTGTTCTGGCAGGACATGTTAACAGAGCTGCATCCTTGATAGCCACTTGTTTGATTTTAAGCCAAGACATCATAATGCACAGCACCAGATTGCACCCATGCCAAGCATGCAGCTGTACCCGAAGGAGGTGCTTCATCTCTCCTATGCCGTTAACCACCACTTGGGTGAGACCACGCACATACACGCTTCGGTCACTACCCTCCTTCAGTTCCAAACCCTTGCCAGCCCCAGTACTGACGACCAGGAGGTCTCGAATCTCTTCATTGTAGATTTCCAGAACAGATACCCGCACCAAATACTGGATGCCAGTGCCTGCAAAGGTGTGCATCTCGTGGGCATGGAATTAACGTGCAGTGCCACCACTCAAACACGTGGAGGTGATATATTCACACCATCTGCAACGCAAATTCCGCGTCATTGCCAAAGGAAATAGATGGGGATAGTGCAAGGTGGGATGGGGGAAGATCCAGCAACCTGGCGTCAGGTTGCCATGCGAGCAGTGGAGACTCTGTCATGAGCAATAGTGGCCATGCAGCTTCACCTTCTGAGATGCGACTGAACAGGTGCTCTATTGCCCTGGGGATGACCCCACACAGCTCTGCAGACTCCTCGACGCCCTCCATGGTGTAGGTTTTGCCGCAACCAGTCTGACCATATGCAAAAACAGTCCCTGTAGGCGGACCATACACTTTGAAACCATATGCAGCTGGGCAATTGTTCTCTGTGCCAGCAAATTTCAAGACAAATGCAAAGTGGGCGGCATACATACATCAGACAGACTGCAGCAGCGAATTGCGCGGTCCTACCGTTGTAACCTTGCAGCACTGCTTCCAAGAGTGGCTGCACTGTTTGGACATAGATTGCTGCTTGCAACGACTGTGGTCCGTACACCTGTAAGGTTGCAAACCTATGAGGTGTGTCATAAAACACCAAGTATAGAACAAGATTCTACGCGTGTCACAGTGCGGGGGTTTGAAGCAATACGCAATGCACACTGTGTGGCTTGCCTTGTCAAAAGCAAACGTCCTTGTTGCATCTTGAGCTGCGTGCCTGCCACCAACAACCTGCACAGTGTGTCCAACCAAGTTGTGCATCTAGGTATGTTCCTGATATTAGGTTGTTTGTGGCATTGCAGTTGCGGGCACCTCTGTGCGTTCACTTAAAACAGCAGACTGGTGAGGATGAAAGCTTCAAGCTATTTCCTACCTTCACTTCGTTGGACCCCTCGCTTACTGAAACTGCCTCCCTGCGGTTCTCTGCCACCTCTTTAGAGTTCAGGGGGCGACACCGTACAACGACCTGCAGAAAGTTTGAACACATGTGGTACCCACACATCAGGGTGTAAATCTTGCTCTTTAGCCTGTTAAGAGTGCCAAGAGCTTGTCCCATGGGAACCTTATCCATGCTCCGAACCCTTGCACAGCATAGCCCAGGTTTTTTCAACCCAAAACAAATGGGCTTTGTCATAATTGACAACGCGCACCTTCACACATTCGGATGCCCCGGAAACCACTTGCTCCACCGCCATGGCCGGATACCTTCGTCCTAGTCTGTTGTCAGTGAGCACGCAACATGGCTGTAGAGCTCCTTTTCAATGACATCAAACGCCCACCTCATACACTCAAGCATGGCTGCAACGTTCGCCTGCTCCAGACTTCTGCTTATCATACCAGTAATGAAGTCGTATTGCAAAGCACACCGAAGTGCACCTGACCTGTCCAAAGCAGATTTTGACAGCGTCGAATATGCATGCCTATTAAAGCGGTGCCGTGCCTTCACGTAGGCAAGTGGACGAAACCGTCGAATCTGCTTAATTATGTCCTAAGGATTAAGGCTTAAGGGTACACGTTACGGTTCCTTTGCCTGGATTCTCGTCTACCCAAGAGTTTGTCGCAACGTGTTATGCATGCATATTCAGCGAAACCCTAAACCCTTCCCTGGACCCTAAAAATTACCCAAAGAGTTTTCACTGCAGTGACAATCCTTCGCTGGGCCATCGATAAAAGTTTGCACCTCGCTGAGGCTCCTAGCCAGGTGTGCCTTACCTTGCCATAGGTGTCTTGTCATACATGAGGTTAAATCGTGCTCGAGATGTCTTTTTTGCAATGGATCCGGGCCTAGGGTAACATACCAATTTCTGTTCAAAACATTTCCTGTCAAAAATATTCTCAATAACACTGCACTTTGCTAACATTGTTACAGAAATACGTCAATGCCATTGAAGCCGAAAATTATAACAAGCCTCAAGCACACATCAACCCAGACTTTACAACGGTCATCGACTCAGTAGTTGTCTGGCTCAGCCTGATCAGTACTGTCGAGGTTGTGAAGTAAGAATTCCAACCGGGGTGCACCTCGAACGTCCTTGGACAATGCAGACCCATTTGTACGAGGCGACCCCAAGCTCATGTATGCACCATCCAAATGCATTTGAACAGTAAATCATGCTGAATAAGTAGTACGTTTGCAGCCCATGTCAAACAACCTATGCCACAAGGTGCCATGGGCCCACTGGTGCTGCCAACAGACCCTGAACGCGTTGAACCTTCATCCTGACCTAGGCTGCCACATTCATGCAGCACTTTACAGGGAGCTGTAGTCTCCCTGTCCCTTCACTCCAAAAATTGTTGCTAGAATAGCCAGTGCTCTGCTTGCACCCTGCTCACCGGCTGCTTGCACCATGTGAAGCATGGCTCATCAGCCCATTTGCCTGCTGCTGCAAAAGCTTTTGGAGCATCCCCTTGATCTCATCAAGATCGCCTTGCATGTTTTCCAAAGTGATTGCAGCCTCATCATCCTTGTCAATCAGCTTGTCAGACTCCGACAGACCCATGTTAGCCCAAGATTTGTCAATGCGCACAGTCTCAACGCGGTCATTGTTCACCTGCACAAACCGGACCAGTGCTGAAAAGGGACCAGGGGAGTGCTGACAACGAACCAGTGTTGGAATGGGACCAAGGGTTACAAGGGTGCTTTATCTATTGTAACTGATTGATGAGGGCACCTGGTAACCCAGACAAATGGAGCTTGCAGCACATCATTTAGGCATGGCATGCCCACTGCATTCTCAAACTGCAGTAGTTCTTGACGGTGACCTCAAAAATTGCAAACAATTGCAGACGTATGCGTATGCAACCATGGTGACGTAATCTTCACCAGCCAAGGTTCTCTGCTGCCGTCACGTGGGGCTTCCCCTACTCTAACAGTGCACAGGACGCAATCACGCTGTGATGGCAATGCATGGATGTGCAGCAGATGCCAACCCACGTGCACCAGGTCCACCCCCTCCAGGAAACCCCTCCAGGATCGCCCCAGCTACGCCCCTGCAGACGTGCCTATAATGACTTACCCTCAGGATGTGTACATAGGCTGGATACCACTGGCGGAACAATGTGCGCTCCAGCCAGGGTGGAAAGGTGGCCTCCAGCTCATCGATGACGGTTGCTTTGCTGTACAAGAACCTGAGACCTGCGTTCTGTGTCACCTGGAGCAAACAAAATTCCGTTCACACTTCTGTGCTTTTTTAGTGCAGAAAGCTGACGACATATGCTTTCTTACGCACTGCGCTTCAGATGCAAAATCTAATGCCGACCGTTACCGTAACGGTGGCGTGACCCATTATGCAATTTTCAAGTCACCAGCATGTTATTTGGACAGGAGGGTGCTAATGACTATTAGCCCTAGCCGTAGTGGGATATTAGCGTTGTACGAAGACGTAAAATTAGCGCGAACATAGTCGTAAACAGTTCCCTATCGATCGATTTGACTTTGGATAGGCTTAATTTTGCTAATTCGGACGTCGAGCGGTGAATTAGCGCAATTAGCGGAGTCAATGAAAAGTTAATTTTGGGCGCGGAATTACCACTGCGGCTACGGCTAATGGCACAACTGTACATTATCAATTTTTTGCTGACATGTCACCCCGCATCATGGCGTGATGCATTGCACGAGTGCTTACCTTGTCAAGGGAGTTTGTGAGCAGCGCAATGAGGAGGTTAAGCAGCACGCCACTCATCACAAACATGAAGAGAAGGAGGAAGATGATGCTGACACTGGGGTTGTGATTGGTGAAGAAGACCTCGCTTTCAAAGTTGCCGGACAGCATGGCCACCACCGTCACCAGGGAGTGTATCCACGTCTTGAACTCCTGCGATCACCAGTCGTTGCTTACATGAGCGCATATTCAGAGCAGTGCATTGTCCTGTAGAATTTAAGTCAGACACACCACCAAAATATTTTGTTAAATACAACAATTTTAAGAAGTACTTTTATAAAATCAGTTCAGTGATGAAATGGATGGAGCGTGACCACAGCACGATAATATGTGCCGCACTGACATACCCCTACCAACAATTGCCTGACAGGTGTGCATGCATGTTTTGCCTACCTCAAACTGCTGGTCCTTGCGGAACAGGATGTAGAAAGACACGCAGAAGCCCCACACTGTTAGACCAATGAACAGCAGGTACCACTTGACATCCACCACCACCGCTTGCAGCGCATCTACAAACCCATTCTTGGTTGGTCGGAACACCCTACGACAACAGAGCACTGAGCAGAGATTCTCTGAAGTGATTATCGGTGGCATTCACATCTCACAGTCCAGATCTGGGGCAGGCATGAAGATAACTTGTGCCACACATGATGCATTGTGGCCATACTCGATTCTTGTATTTTGCATGGAAGCATGACAGCAACATTCATTTTGCAAAATGAGCAATAACTATTAATATTCATGATTATGACAGTGATACGCACAAAAGTCATGACCACAGTAGGTCACGAGCAGCTGCTTGAAAGTACAGGGCACCCAGGACGTGCATACCTTGAGAAATACTGGAGCCTGAACCACAGCAGAATGGACTGACTTGCGCAAAGGATGCTGAGCAGGTCACTGTTGACGTGTGTGCGCTGCCAGTGAATCCATGTGATGGCAACCTGGAGATATGCATCCCATTCTATGTTAGGTCGCGCGAGGAGGCGACACATTGAATGTCAATGGTGTGTGTATGCTGCAATTTTCCACGCTGCCAGCTGATGCAACAGAAACGCTTTGTGATGATGAAACGAGTTCAGAACCAGTCAGCATATGCATCAAGTAATATATGAACATCGTTGCAACTGCAGACCTGGTTCGTGTATGACAGCACATCGATGATGTTCCAAACGTTCAACCAGCCCCAAAAGCCATAGGCGGTCAGCGTAGACCACTCAATGATGAGGAACGGCACCATGGCCAGCAGCGAGATACACTCCATGGCAATCTCCACACGCCCCCTGCTTGTCCCAAACAGCTGGCCAAGGGTGAGAGACAGATCCTCGTCCTGTAGCAAGATTATGCAGTAACTTTCAGATCCGGAAAGCAGCTAAGGTCTAAAATTCTTGATCAAGACATGTGTATACCCAAGCAGTCGTGGTGCATAGCGGGCTCCTTAATGAGCTATAGCTGTATGGGAACAGCACCGATGGACATGGGTCCCCAAAAATGATCACAGCTGTTTTTGTGTGTGAAATCGTGCGGGAAAGGTAGAGTTCTGAGTAAAAAGGTTGTACACATTAACACCCCACGTGGTGCAGTAAATGATTCGCTGGTTAGCTTTATACCCACACTTTTGACATTTCATGAAGAGCAGGTATGTGCAATATCCCAGTGCCTGATCGTCAGTACCAATTGCACTCGGGCACTGGTTGATTAGTCACTCAAGTCGCCACATGCAACGCTTTTCCCATAAAATTCACACCCACCTGGAACAGGAACATGAACACGAAGAAGGACACCAGCCATGCCAGAAACACCGTCAGCTCCACCATGAGCAGGCGGTACGCATACCGCTCCCACTTGTAGTTGATCACCGCCTGCACAGCTGGCATGCCAAACATGCCCAGGCTGCCTGATGCTGACATCATGCGCTTGACCAGCGGCTGCAGCAGGCCTTCTTTATCAGGCTTGGCGGCATCGCGGATGGTCACCACGTAGGCCTCTGCAGGGATCTTGATGTTCCAGCCTGTTACGGCAAGTTGTCAGCACTTTGCCGTGGCACAACTGCGCCGCCATTCATCCCATGCCACTGTATGCATGTGCACTTGTGCATGAGAAACCATGCACGAACACATGGCTAAAAGAATGTGTTCGCAATGCGGCGCATGCCCGCGAGGACACCTTAGTAAGCCTGTTGATAGTGAAAGCACTAAATAAAGTCAATGAACACACCGTGGCCAGCCACATGCCATCTGCACTGGCACTAACCACAAGCAACGCTGGGACTGGCGTGCACACACTGACCAAGCTACCACCTGGCTATTTGTTCACCCTACCTGGAGCATCCTTGCGCGAGGCGATCTTCTTACAATTGATCTGCTTCATCCACTCACTGCGCCAGTCGATGTTCCTGCTGTCTGCTCCAAACGTCAGCATGGGCTTCCCGTCCATGACCTGGATCAGTTGCCAGTCCTGTAGACACACAGTCACTGAATACATTGCAAATGGTTGAATTTTCATGGCAAGCACCGGCAACATGATATATTGCTGATGAGAGTCCTGGGTGCCCTCTGCTGCCAGCGGGCCATACTGCAACCATTTCTGATTGGTACATACCATTTTTGCCCACTCACTGAGCGATGCGGCTCCTGCCAGATCAGCAAATGTGACAGTTAGTGCACCTATCTGCGACCACGCCCAATATGCATGCATATGCAGTCGCCCACTAACGTAGATAAAGCTGGTCGGGTGAGGTTTCAGCGGGAACACCACTGCAGAATCCATGGCAAGGCCCAGTGGCCATCGCGTTGTTTCTTGGCATTGCAGGATTTAATCCACGCTGTGGCAGCAATGAAACCAGGCTGCGCCACTTCAAATTTCAAGGACTGATGCGGACACCATGCTCCAAATGCAGCAACCTCATGGCATTGACCATGTTCCTACTCGCTTCATTGCTTTCCCACACGAATTTAATTAATTACAAATCCAATTGATATTAATGACGCAATCTAGAGTAATCGCACCTCCAGGCAGATCTCCCCCAGCTTGTCCACCCCCTTCCTCTCGATGTACCGCAGCATGTCACCGGGCTCCATGCCCAGCAGCTCCTCCATGCTGATCTCCTCATGGGTCACACGGGTACCCCCCGACTCCAGGTGGGTCTCCTCATCGTCGATCCACTGGGTGGCCAGCAGGGGAGAGGTGCCTGCTTCAGCCATGATGCCGTGGAGGTGCTTGAGAAAGTGATGCTCCGTTCTGTCAGGTTGGGAGGGGCACGGATTCAGATTGGTCACAGCGAGGTTAAAGCAGTGGTACTGAAAACAGTACTATAAATAAGAAAATAAACATGTGAGATGCTAGTGCTTGTATCCCCCCAAAAAAACACTCCTCAAAATTTATTATGGAAATTCCTTGTATCCCCAGACACTGAGGCCTTGATATAGTTAAGGGCACCAACCCATGGACCTCAAGAGTCTGCTAGCAGCTGACACCGGCTCCTGGATCTGCGTGGCATTGTAAGCGCCAACCACCGCTTGTGCGCAAGGTTCGGACAAACTGTTACTCAGCTGAGCGCCACAATATTAGGAAGAAAACTTACAAACTTGAGTTTGTGTAGGTGTGCCAACCTTGGAGGAGTTGGGTGACCTCCTCTCAGATTGAGAACTGAGTCACAAGTCACAAGCCAACTTGATTGCACTGAAGCATATGTGCTAGTTTTGACTCCGATTGGTCGTTAGGTGTGTGAGCCGTGTCAGTGTCTCGGCTGGCCAGACGACATCTGCGATTGGAGAGTTGCCACACACAGTGTGGCTCACGCCACGCACTGCCCCCGACGCGGTGAGGGTTGGCACTGCAATTGCAATGCTTGAACGATGTGGCCCTCGGTACAGCAACCCCAACCCTCTATTAGACTATGGTTGATGCTACTCCATTTGCACACTTTGTTGCGGTCTCAAGCTCAAACGTTGCACCTACGCATTGAACATCGTTGTGCGGGCCGAGAGCCACATGGATGCTGGCCCATAATGAAATCAATAGGGGAACAAAATCCTTACGAAAACCCTAAATGGATGTTGTATTCGGTTGTGATTGTTGGGTAAAGCGTTCACACACTTCAAAGAGTTTGTTCATGGGTGTTTAGACCTATAGTCAGAGCGCAACTGCCTTCCCAGGACGCATGTCCGCATGCACCAGATGCATGCATGTCATTCTAATGCATGCCTGTTTGCGGCATGCAACGACCCACCTTCAAAATTTACCTCCCGGACCTAACGTGTCAGACAGTCAACGGTTGAAGTCTTCTGTGCATATGAGTGCGCCCAGTATAATGTTAAAATGCACACCGCATCGGAACCCTGCTGCGTGATGAAACAAGTGTTCTTGTCACTGCTCTTTCAAGCCTGAACAAAGCCAACATCAGCGGGCAGGCACTTGTCTCTATGCCATTCAACACAGTCCTACCTGGCAAGGGGCATATGGAGCTGGCTACCATGGTGTTTGGAGGGTCCCTGGCCATGAGTGCCACTGGTGTGGCGGTGTTTGCGAGGCTGCTGTTGGGACCAGCCGCACCATATGGCAGGTGCAGTGCTTGAACCACAGCTGCTGGTCATCCCACTTGAGCACTGTCACAAGTGTGCTTACACTGCACGATGTCCAGTGCTGATGTACAAGTACGTCAAAGGTGCACAGGCAAATACACTCCACTGCGGTTCCAACAGGCGTTGCAAAGATGGCAGACCAGGTCAAACAGGTCCCGCACAAAGTTTCCCTTACGCTTCCACCTCCCTCGCAGGTATCACGGTGCAGGTTGGGGACCGCCCATGAACGGCAAGCTGGCGTGGATGGTAGGCACCGTGCACTGAGCCCTGCTTGGCCAGTTTCCCCCCATGCACCATGCTCGAGTCAGTTTAGCCCTAGACGGTGCAAGCTTTGTATCCCATAATGCTCCCACCACACTGGCAGACAGCGCAAGGTTGAAGCCCCTTGCAGGGTCGCTGAGAACCCAGCAGGCTCGCTCGCTCCCTGCCAACGCACTGGTACCACTTGTGTAGCCCTGCCTCAGCTCACGTGGCCCCTCACCCACCCAGACGCAGGAGCTGCCGAGCTTCATAGTGCCCCTAGCCATGGCGGTGCACAGCGGCGCCCTAAGGGTTGCGCCTCACCCTGGTTTCCTCCCCGTGAGGCTAACCTCCTCCTTGCCAGGGCCCAGCCTGGTGCTGCTGGGGCTCTTCCTGTTCCACTACTTCAACCGAGCTATCGTGTTCCCCCTGAGGCTGCAGGGGGGGAAGCCTACCCCAGTGGGAATTTGGCTCATGGCGCTGCTGTTCTGTGTGTACAACGGCTACCTACAGGTACGGCAGGTTTAGGGTTTAGGTTTAGGGTCTAGATCATGGCGCTGTTCTGTGTGTACAATGGTCTCTTACAGGTACGGCAGGTTTAGGGTTTAGGTTTAGGGTCTAGATCATGGCGCTGTTCTGTGTGTACAATGGCCTCTTACAGGTACGGCAGGTTTAGGGTTCAGGTTTAGGGCGTAGATCATGGCGCTGTTCTGTGTGTACAACGGCCTCCTACAGGTAGGAGGACAAGGGCAAACAAAAGAAAAAGAGGTAAACGCCAAGGGCGTGGATAAGGCGGCTTAGCAGGGTAGCCCTAGTAGACATCTCATGTACTTATAAGGCTTGGAGCTGATGTGTTTGTGGCTGGCGTTTGTGTTATAATAACACTGCAGAGTGGCACTCAAGTTGCAAGGCCGGTGCCCACAGAAAATGCATTTGCAACACACATTGCAGGACAGGGCATACAATCCCCCCATTGTGGTGATGCAAGCTGCCGTGCAGGGGGCACAGCTGCTCTTGCTAGAGCCTGCACACACAACGTATGATTTGACGTTCTGGTTGGGTGCCGCGTTGTGGTTGGCGGGCTGGCTCACCAATGTGGCCTCGGATGCCATCCTGCGGGGATTGCGTGCTCCAGGGGAAACAGGTGCGTTTGCGTCTTGGTTGGAGAGGTGGGCAATGGCTGGTCACCCGTGGCACAAACATGCGGATGCCAGAGTGTACATGAAGGGTTGCAGCAGCGCCATGGCCAAGATGGCACAAAGCATGTGGCTGCTGGAATGTACCTGAATGGTTGCAGCACTGGCACTGGCCAAGGCGCCAGCGAAGGGCATGAGATCACCTGCTCAAATGTTTTGCACACTGTGAGCAGTCATCAATACTGCTTGAAACTGTCCATCTCTTGAGCAAGGAAGCCAGGGAACATGCCCACATCCTCTGTGCATTTGTACGATTTTTTTATCTGCATAAAAAATCGTGCCTGCCTAACGACCAAAAAATTGCACATCATTAATGCATGGTCCGGAAGCATTGCTGTCAAAAGTGTCGAGCATTGCCATCAACGTTACCCGCTTGCCCTGCCAGGGTACAAGATTCCTCATGGCGGCATGTTCACATACGTCTCCGGAGCCAACTTCCTTGGGGAGATTGTGGAATGGGTGGGGTTTGCAATTGCAGCTAGAACCTGGGCAGCAACTGCATTTGCTGTTTTTACGTTCACAAACATTGGACCAAGGGCACTGTCTCACCACCAGTGGTACAAGCAGAAATTCGATGACTATCCGAAACAAAGAAAAGCACTCATACCCTTTCTTTGGTAAATAAACTATCCATTGTGGTTTGTTGTCCATTGTGAATTTGCGAGTAATGCAATGGCGCAAATATGGTATATGTAATTAATGGCAGTCCTATGATTTCATGCTTGCTTGAAACAAATGGCATTGCATGTAAGGTAACTGTATGTACGGTAATAATTCCCCACTGGCCGGTGCTGACATAATTATACAATTTACTTGCATCTAGTGTAAGCCGGCAACCCTAAAATCAGCGTTCACTGTGAAAGACGTACGTGACTTGGCACTTACATAAAAAATAGCAAGAAAGGGCATGCATAAAAAACAAGAAGCCAAAAGCACGGTTTTGCATGACAACAATGAATTTACTTTGCACCCAACCCATCCCCTCCCTGCCCTCTACGCTATGCGGCATATTGCTGCATAATGCTTGGTTTTTGCACTTTCATCCAGGATCCCTCGCAATATTGATATTGAACCACATGGATCCTGGATGTCCGTTAACGTTAACCCCATGCTGGCACAACCAACCCTCACCAGCCCCCACACCCCTCTCACTTGCTGCTCACGGGTTGAATGGGTACAGTTATGGTGGCCAGTATCTCATTGAGGTAGTCAATTGCCTCCTGGACACTTGGCCTGATCACCAGCAGCTCGGCCACCCAACTGGGCAGGCCATCTGCGGATGAGGTCACCTTCTGGCCCACCTCGGCCAGTGGCCGCGCATACACAACATCCTCGCGGGCATCAATCTCCTGCAAGAAAACATTGCTCAATGATGCCATCATCAATTTCGACATGCTGTGGTAAACATGCTGCTACATGGAAACAAAGTGGCACGCCCACCCTCATATAAACAACATGTGCAGACAGTCATGGGTCATGCCATTGGACCCTCAAGGTCCAATGGCTTCATCAGGCAGGTGTGCATGCATGGCGTGTGGCGTGGTGGGGCCATTATCGGTAGATGCAGCTCAGTGAGTCACCCACCAAAGCACGCATGAGACTGTATATATTGTCATGAATGCATACGCATACCTTAAGGTAGTCGTTGCTCAGCAGGATGCCCGACATGGGTGCGTTTATGGAGAACTCAGCCAGGTGGTGCAGGGGCTCTGGGGCCACCGGTGGCGCGTTGGGTATGCCCACACTGGCAAGCAGCTGCTCATCAACCAGGTCCACGCCGTTGGTCAGCAGGTTCTCAATGCGCACGCACCCACCACCCATGCGGGGGTTCACCTGCAACCCACCACACCAGTAGTTAATGGGAATTAGCAGTGACACACAGCCTGAATCCTACACCTTAACCAGGACCCCATGGTGCACCTCAATGAGCCGCGGCCCCTTGGAGGTGTACTTGAGCTCAGCATGCATGACCCGGGCGGTCAGACCCATGGCCTTGCACCCCCAAAGCCTAACCGCTACACCCTACACCCTGCCCATCTCAATCCGCCGTGGTGGCCCCTTGAACGCGCAATCAAGCCCAGTGCAACCCAGACTGTAAACCCTACACCTAAACCCTCAACATCCACCCACCTCTATCAAGCGTGGCCCCTTGGAGGTGTACTTGAGCTCGGCGTGCATGACCCCGGTGGTCAGGCCCATGGCCTTGCAGCACGCCTTGGCCATATCACACAGCTCCTGCTGCTGCTCAAGGGGCAGGATGGAGGGCGCATTGGAGCCCGTCTCAAGGAACCATGGCTCCTCTGTGGGCCAGTTGTCAACCACATAGGTGTAGGCAGCCTCGCCATGGGACAGCACCATGTCTACGTCCACTTCTGGTCCATCTAGGTATTGCTCTACCATGACGCTCACCGCGGCAAAGGAGGCCATGTCGATCCCCTGCAAGCATGGGTGGGTGTGTCATATGTCGTGGCAATCACGTGCATATGTGCATGCCCAGGTATGGTGATTAAGGGTTTAGGGTTAAGATGTAGGGTGCGCCTTGCCTCGCCATGTGAGAGCACCATATCCACGTCTGCTTCAAGGTCTTTCAGGTACTGCTCCACCATGACGCTCACCGCGGCAAATGCGCTCATGCACCCCCTTCCCCCTTTCTCCCTCTCCTCGCCGCCCCCCCTCCCCATCCCCCCTATACATCCCCCTCACCACTGTCTCCAGCGCCCTATCATGCACCACCAGGTTGCCACCCCTCTCCCCCCCGTCCCACTGGACCCCGCCCCCCCCCCCTCCCCCTCCTTTGCCCTCCCTCGGCCCTCTCCCTCCCTCCCCACTGTCCCCAGCAATCCCCCTCCCCTCGCCCACCTCCTCCCCTCGCCCCCCCCCTCCCTCCCCTTCCCCCCCTCCCACCCTC
>JAULBX010028825.1:0-26388 GCA_032358255.1 Heterotrichella gracilis
GATTTCCCACTGCTTTTCCCCCGCCCTGAGTGCTGCCCACTGAGCTCTGAGGCGCGGTGGGCAGTGTGACTGAGCTCTTGTGTGCAACCTTGCACTGTGCCAGCAAGGTCACAATGATGCATGTTTGCTGCTCTTGGCGTGCAACAGGCTTTAGTATATACTCAGCACCAGAACCATGTAGCTGCATTTTCCAGTCTTGCATAGCATGGTATGGAGTTGCATACTACCACTTCACCATCAGCTTGCTCACCTTCCTGTCGCACACGTGGTCCAGCACCCACTGTTCACACCTGCCTGCGCCTCACCGCTGCACCACTGTACTCATTGCCCAGTTCCCCAGGCAGTGCTGTGCTTCTTTTGCAGGTAAAATGAGGTTGATGAGGGCTCACACAGTTGGCCTGGTTGAGGGCATTTGCTTTGCAATGTACTGGTGTAAAATAGTAGTTAGGTGGGCTTCATGTTTGAGTTGGGCACAATAAAGCACATACGTTTTCGTCACAGTTCCAAGCAAGCTCCAAGTTTGGTGTGTCACGAGCTGACAATCGCAGCAAAAAACTGTGTCCAAGCATACATACATAAACGCATGCGTATGCATCTGGGACGATAACACATTGGTGTATGTGTCAGCAGACAGCCATCGTATGGCATTGTTTGGCTATACTCGTTTGAACGTTCGTACGTTAAAACGGCCATGTCTGCAGCTTGCGTTGCAAGTTCTGTAACACCTGCGCAGCTGCGCCCGGACGTCGTCCTCCATTCTCTTGCCGTCATCCCAACAAGGGCCCCTTGTCCCTCCCCGTCGCATCCCAACAATGGCCACTTTTCACTTCAGCCTGTAAAGTGTAGCCAACTGCCAAGTCAGCACGCACGTGCTCCACTTGGACGCACCACAGGCCAAAAATTGATGGGGATGGGCACAGTGCACTGCAGTGTTCGCTGCATCCCCCTGATCTGACACGTGTGCGTTCGTACAAGCCTTCCGAGACCACCATCACCACTGGTGCTTGCCAACACCAAGAAAACACGCTTTTGGATCGTGTGCAGCTGCGGGTTGTGGCTCACCCTGCGTGTGCAGGATATCGTGGAGATAGACCCGGATATGGTAGGATACGGTGGCGATAGCCCTCTCAGAAAAGCCTGCACAATGGAGAGGGTACTTTAACGGCGCCCCTACCCAAAGTGGTGTTATCTAGGTCTGCAAGCAATACGGGCTGGCTTTCTTTGATGGAAGTTAGCCTTATTTCCACCTGAGCTTGATTATGCAGCGCCTGGTTGGTGTGTCCAGGGTGCTAGGTGCACCGCCTCTGAGAGCTGCTGCACTGCCCTTGAGGCCCCGAAGGGCATCCTGTGCGCGGCAGACCGCGTCACCAAGGTCGCGCCCAGTCGCGCTTTGGGGTATTTGGGTGCCACCACCACCACCGGTGCCACCACCACCACCACCCAAGCCCGACGTCGAGGAGGTAAGCGTCTGAAACTACTTAAACAGGAGAGAAGCTTGGTACTGTTAGGTGCATCGCTGTGTGTTGTTTTACTTGGTAAGCCAATTGCAGTGCAGTGTCGTACGTCTCATGAGTGCAGTGCCGTGCGTCTCTCTGATCAGTTGTGGCATGTGCCCTGTGCCCGTGCGTGGCATGCCGTCTCAGTGGTGGTGCGTTGTGAGCAACATGGGAGCATGTTGGACGTGCTGATCAGAGCTTGGTTTCTGCGGTGTTTGCTGTTCCGCTTTGGCTGTTGCTATTGTGCTGAGTTTGAGTGGAGCACTCAAGCGCAGCTGGGCTGAGGTGATCTTGATCTGTGGTCTGTAGTCATGCCCCGTCGCACTGCAGTACTGGCCTGTATACTGCTTGACTGTGTACGTGCACCGCACCCGCAGGTGCTGCCAGCTGTGTTAGTACCCTTGGTAGGAGGTTTTGCAGCCCTGGCACTTCTGCAGTACCTGGACCCCAACACTTTCGCCGACCCCGCCAAGCCCTCCGACCCCGCTCAGATCACGCTCTTTATTTCAGTGGGGCTTCTGGCAAACATCTTCAGAGAAATCACCGAGACCACGGCAGCCACCGAGCTGAAGGGCTACCGCCGCTTGGCAGCGCTGTCCACTGTCTTTCTGGTGCCGTCGTTCCTTGCGTACGCGTACGCACTCTCGAGCGAGTCGCCGGGGTCAGAGGTGCTCAAGTACGTCCTCGTTGGGCCTGCCGTTGCCCTGTTCATCGTGGCTGTGGCCAAGTGGACAACTGCAGAATTGATAAAACGCTCCTTACGCTCCTAAGCGTGCGCCGGCTACTGGACCGTACGGCGCTGCCAAGTGGTCCACATGGTGAGCACTGGAACCTGCTCCACTTTCCTTTGGTTGTCGTGGTTTGCCTGAATTCAGTACCTGGGTGAGCACCATACGCATTGTTGCATTTCGTGGAGGAGGTGTTCGCAGTGCGTTTGATACCCTCTAGTTGTTGCGCCTGTATCAGCTTGGCAGCCAGAGTGCATGATATCGTGCCTTTGGTTGGCGTTGAGTGTCTGACACTGCGTTGCCAAACCTGGTACCTTGCTTTATGGCAAGCAGTGTGATCTTCAACGCAGCTGGTGCGCTTATTAAGTTGAACCCAGTTGTTCCAACTTGCCCATCTACCCCCATTCCAGGTGGGCGCCATTTGCAGCATTCAACGGTCTAACAGCGTGGACTGGCTCCCCTTTTGACAGCAATTGGTCTTGGTTCCCGGTACATACTGTACTTCAATATACCTATGCTTTGGCCACAAGCCCTGCAGCGCGCCATCCAGGAGGTCAACCTGCCTGCGGTGCGCTCCCTGCTGTTCCAGCCTGGCCTCCCCTTTGATGCGGCACCCAAGCTGCACTCCCCACCCCTCCTGACCCAGGCGGCCGCGGGCATGTTGGATGAGGTACCGGAGCCCAGCTCTGACCCTAAAACCCTAATTCAAATGCTAATACCCTAACCCAGAACTCAAATGTGTTGATCATTAATCTGTGTAAATCATAGACTTGATGTGCGTGTATGCTTTCGCGGCTGAGCTGCACCTGCCAACCCCGTGGATTGAGGGGATGTGGGCACAGGGTACACAAGGTACACAAGGTAGGGTTTAGGGTTTAGGGATGGGGCATGTGACTTAGGCGTGACTTATGAGGTGCGCAGCGCTGCGGTGACCGTAAACCCTGAACCCTGATAATCCTAAACTTAGTATGTGTGTGATTTGCTGGGTTCTGGAGCGCTGCACTGACCTGGAGCAGGTGGACGTGGCTGAGGGCAGCACGTTGCTGGGGTACCCCAAATATGAGACAAAACCCCTAAAACCCTCTTGGCGTGTTTTCCCCTTTTCTACAGGAGTGGCCAGACCCACACCCTAAACCCTAAATTCCAAAGCCTGATGCGGTGTATATTTTGTACCAGGTGCTGGAGCGCTGCACCGACTTTGAGCAGGTGAATTTTGCTGAGGGGGGCACCGCACTGTGCTGACCCTAAACCCTAAAACCCTAAACTCAGGGTGTGTGGTTTGCTAGGTTCTGGAGCGCTGCGCTGATCTTGAGCAGGTGGATGTTGCGGAGGGCGGCACCGCTCTTTGCTGGGCTGCAGGGATGGGCCAGAGGGACGTGGTGGAGCAGCTGCTGGATAGGAGGGCAAAGTTGCAGGTACGTCCCTGCTGCCTGTCTAGGGGTTAGGGTTTTCCATGCCGGGTGGTGCCTTGGATTAGGGTTAAGGAAAGGGGTGGAGCAGCTGCTGGGTAGGAGGGCAAACCTGCAGGTGAGGCTGCTGCCCCCACACATATGTTTAGGGTTTAGGGTTGAAGAGGGGGAGGAGCAGCTGCTGGATAGGAGGGCACAAATGCTCGTGCGGCACCCACACACAGCCACCACCACACACATGTTTAGGGTATAGGGTTAAGGGAAGGGGTGGAACAGGCTACACCCTAACTTTGACTCTTTCTCGTGTGCAGGCCAGGTTGCGAGCTGGTGTGACTGCCCTGCACTGCGCCGCCTGCCACGGCCACCCCTGCGTGTGCAAGCTGCTGGATGACGAGGGGATTGCTGCAGACGTGGCCACAGCGGCAACGCAGGTATGAACCACGCATACCATCCAAACCCTGTCCTCAAACCCTGGCTTTAAACCCTGATGGGATCCCTGCTGTCACGGCCATTGCTCAGTGTGCAAGCTACTCATTATACCTGCAAATGATATCTGCAAATATGGCCACAGTGGGAACGTAGGTGGGGAGCTTCACATACCCCAAACCCTATGGACATGCAGAATGAAACCTATAATCTGATAGAGGAGGGGAATTCAGCTGACGTGACCAACGAGGGTCCATTTCTCTCTTGCCCTTGACCGGTTAACTCCTATTTGCCCTTCCCCTTTGTAACTTTGGAAGTAACGCAACCATTGGGCCTATATCAACATTCAACAAATGCCGCTTGCCCACCACTGAAAGCTCCTCTCCGTTGCTCCCCAGGTGACCCCCCTCCACCTGGCCATGTGGCATGTGTGCGCCTGCTGCTCACGTATGTGGCCAATGTGCATCCTCGGGATGCAATTCCCCTTACATACTGCCAATAATCCACCATGCCTAGGCCCCTTTTGACCCAAAAATGCGGAAATGTTCCACGTTTCTCAATTGACGCCTCCCCTTTTCCTGCCACAGGTTACTCCCTTCAACCTGGCAGCGAGTGGAGGCCATGTGGCATGCGTGCGCCTGCTGCTCACCTACGTGGCCAATGTGGATCCCCGGGATGCCACCCCGCTGCTGGGGGCCACCCAGGGTGGGCACCGGAGGGTGGCTGCGCTGCTGCTGCAGAAGGGCGCATCTGCTGATGTGGCGGACAAGCACACGCAGAGGTATCTGACTGATGCGATAGAATTTAATTTTATTTCAATAAAATAATAACGATATAAACCTTTACAAAAAAATAGAAATAAGCAGATATTACAACAAAGTAACCTAAAGAAGCAAATTGCAATGTACAGGATTGTGGGAACAAGTGGGCAGGCAGCCACCCGGGGCTCATGAGTGCAAAAATGGCATCCGATTGGAATAGATAATGAAAACAAGGACAACGACATGAAGCAATTGCATGAATTTGACAACTGCCTGTGGGCTCAGGAGCTGCCTGCACTGGTCGTCATAGCGTGTGACCACTTGGGGCCGAAATGCCAAAAATGTACCACTTACATGCTGATTTACCCCCCTGGGTGCAGGAGCTGCCTGCACTGGTCGGTGCTTCACGGCGACTCTGAAACCACCTCGCTCATCCTGCAGCAGGGCAGGGGGAGCGCCAATGCGGCAGATGCGCAGGGGGAGACACCGCTGCTGCTGGCGGCGCGCAGGTGGGTGTGGGGGGGATGGGGCTGGGGAGGTGCAGGATGCCAACGCAGGGGTCGGGGTTGCGCAGGGGGAGAATTGCTGCAGCTGGTGGCGCGCAGGTAAATGACACTGCAATTCGGCTGGTAACGGTGCCAATGCAAATACAAATGCCAGTGTTCCCAACCTGTTCAAGTTTAATCTTGGCCCTTGGTATGGGGGGCAGCAACAGGCCCTGTCATAGGTAGGATCCTGATAGCCTTAGTTAGGATAGCCACCAGTGCACAATGACAATGCAGTAGGACCTTGTATCCCAGGCATGTTCTCTTCTTCTAGATGAAGCCTTAGGCTTGTACAAGAAGGGTGTGCGTAGTGTGCGGGGGTGTGGCCAATGGTGACCATCGGGGCATGTGCTGGGTTGGAGGTGACAGTCTACCCTAAACCTACCCATTGGCATGCTGCAGGAGAAGAGGTCAGCAACATGCAAAATGCCACTGCGGCAGTGCCCCACCCTCTGCACAGGGCCAATCGCAAAAACTGCACTGCCAATGAAACCTCACTAGCACCATGACCTCTACCCTCCTGTTTCCAGGGAATACAACAACCTCCTGGAGCTTTCCCAGGAGATGGGTGCAGCTGGGGGTGAGCGCAACAGCGCGGGCATCACCCCGCTCATCATCTCTGCGATCTTTGGCCACCTGCTGGCGGTGGAGCTGCTGCTGGGCAGGTAGGGTTATGGATAGAAGAGAAGGGTTCTGTGATAGGCAGATGAAGTTTGCGGTAGGCTGGTTTGAAGTTTGTGGTATAAGTGTAGGGTTTTGTGGGGGTGCAGCTGTGGGCGAGGGCAGCAGTGCAGGCTTGTCCTTGTTCATGGAGTCTGCATTCTTTAAGGACAATGCCAGCGGTGCAGCTGCTGCTGGGCAGGTAGGTTTTGATCAGACCCTAGGCTAGGGTTAAGGTTTTTGTTTGTGGGGCTTTTGTGAGGCTGGTGTTGGGCCTGTTAGGAAGTTCTTTTGTATCCTACTAGGGCAACTTCCACTGGGCAGCCTCAGATGCTAAACTTCATCAGCTACGTCCTCAGATGCTAAAACCTTCATACCAAGTCATGTAGTTGCTGAACCCTGCACCCTTGCTGTGCACAGGGGTGCGGACATCAGCGCGGTGGATGTGGCGCAGGGCGGGTCAGCACTGCACTGGGCAGCGGTGGACGATCATGCTGAGGTTGCGCAGGCTCTGCTGGCCCATCGCGCAGCGCCTGATGCTCTGGATAGGGCCGGGCTCACACCACTGGATGCGGCTTTGCAGGCGCATGTTGCGGCTGCGGCAGCGGTACAGGTGGTATCGTCCCCAGTGTTAGTATGAGGAATTCCTGCATGGTGTTGCTAGGGCCGAGCTGGAGGCGCTACACCGTGGCAGCGTGTGGTTGTCCCAGCTGGTTGGGCGCACACGGCAGTAGGATAGCTGGGCGGCTAGCCTGCCTTTGTTGCAAGCTCAAATTTGTTGTGCAATTTAGGAAGTCGATGCATGATGTTTGTAATTGATTCAAGATTGTGTGCATGATTTACATTTCTGCAAATACTATAAGCCAGGCGTGGGTCAAATATTATCGTAGCTCACGATCTGCTTGCCAGGGTAGGACATGTTTGATATGAATCATTGATGATAGACTATTAGTAAGATGGAATTGTATTATAATGCTAAAGGCTTCCCTGACAGTTGTTACAGCCGTACTTTACTGCATCACGGCAATTTAGTTTCCACGGGTTGATGAAGAATTTTGGATTTTTGATCAAATAGTTATGAACAAGCTTCAAAGTCGCATTGCATTTTTCTTAATAAAAAATTCAATACGATTATAAGAGTTTGTTCATGATAACATGCATTCAAAGAACTTGCAACAGACTCTTTAGTGCTGCGCAGCTTGGACAACATTTGTGTTTTATCCGCTATCATGAGCCAATGGCATTGGACCTGACTGCCATGAAATGGCGCATCCAATGTCAGACGATAATTATCAGGATTAGAAGCCTGATAAGCCCGAAGTCACCAGCAGGCCAGGTTTAGTCAAACTGTAAGTGTACAATTGCGGCAACACTTCAAGAATTTGTTACTGCAGCAGCATGCCTCATGCTGTGCGGCACAGCACTGCCAGTGGGCAGCTAAGTGCCTAAGGCTCTTTGCTCAGTGACATTTAAGTACCTGACTAGCAAATGGTATGGCAGCTGATGCACCCGTTAAAGCTGTGAAGGCTGTACACCTGAAGGCCTGATTTCTAAAGTTTCAATGCACAGCATGAAGGTACAAAAGACTGCTCAATTGCTTAAGCAAGTCATTGGGCCAAAAACCTGCAGTCATGACCGAACAAGCTTCCATCAATCCCTGAAATCTGCTGGTCAAAGTGACATTGTCTGACTTACTTTGCGTTCTGCCATGAAGTCAACACATGTACATTACTGAGTCTCCCCCCCAACCACCAAAAATCATTAATGCTGTCGTGTATCCCACCCCCGACTTGCACCACAAATGAAACGCAAGACACTGCCAATCATTGGCAAAACACTCTCAGAAGGAGCCCCACCCCAATCATCATGATGATCACTACCCCGATCCTGCCCCAAATCATTGCACTGGCAGTCAACATGATGGCTCTGTGACCATCCACTAGGCCACCCTCACCAACCCGCCCCTTCCAATTTTCCTGATGACACCAACATCCCTGCCAGGTAAGTTACATTACACCGCCATGTTCCAACCTTGATTGAGCCACGCGCCCGCACATGTAATGTCAAGGCCCTCTGGCACAGCAGCAGCCCTGGAGGAACCCCACACGCCCCACACCTCACCGCGTGCATAGCGACCAGCCTTGTCCTGGACAGTATACCACATCTGCCATAGCTGTTGCTTCGCCCACTATCACAACCCTGCAGCATTTTCACCCCTGCAATGGCGGTTGTCTGCAGCACCTGCCATGGCTGATAGCTACTCATCCACCGCCATACCCATTGCCGCTTGCACAGCCGTGCCGCATCCGCTTTCAAACCCGGCATCCAGCATCCAGCGGGATCAAGACCCGGTCTGATCTGATCTGATCTGGCGCCGCTTCACGCCCTCCACCTTATGTTGCCCCCCATACAACGCACACCACCTCACCAACCCCGCAAGCGACATCCATTCACTCATCCACCGCCATGCCTGAGGCCGCCTGGAGAAGCCTTACCACAGCCGCCGCCTCCGCCTCCAAAGCGGCATCCAGCGGGGTGAGGCCCGCCCTGTCCACCGCATCTGGTGCCGCGCAATGGGCCAGCAGCGCCTGCGCCACGTCCGCGTGGTCGTTCACTGCTGCCCAGTGTAGCGCTGACCTGCCTTGCGCCACATCCACCGCACTGATGTCCGCACCCCTGTGCACAGGGTGTAGGGCTTAGGATATAGGGTTTAGGGACATATCCTGGAGTGAGGATTTTAAGGTTTAGGGTTTGGGGTACACGTGAAGTGCACTTGGTGTGCACCACAAAGGATTTGGGATAGAATTATGGCTTACGATTGGCATTTAACGCCTGCGCCACTTTGGCATGCTTTGCATACTGCCACCCATTGCAGGGCCAACCCATCTTGCGCCAAGTCCACTGCAGTGATGCCTGCCAGCACATTTCCAGAAGACCCTAGACCCTAGACCCTGTCCCTGCATGCAATCCAGCAGCTCCACTGCTGCCAGGTGTCCGATCAATGCAAACCTGGATGAGCAAGAATATGCCCGCCCTGTTGCGCTTGTCCCACCGCAAACCCTACACCTATACCACATACTTCACCAGCCTACCACAATCTTCACCTGCCTATCACAAAACCCTTCTTCGTAGCCCAAAACCCTACCTGCCCAGCAGCAGCTCCATCGCCGGCAGGTGGCCAAAGAACGCTGAGTTGATAAGCGGGGTGATGCCCGCGCTGTTGCATTCGCCCACAGCTGCACCCATTACAAAACCCTACACCCTACACCACAAAGGAGGGTACTGCCTACACAGCAGCTAGCAAACCGCAAAACCTTAGCCCCAAACCCTACCTGCCCAGGAGCAGCTCCACCGCAGGCAGGTGTCCAAAGAACGCAGAGTTGATGAGCGGGGTGATGCCCGCGCTGTTGCGCTCATCCACTGCTGCACCCGTCTCCAGGAGGAGCTCCAGCAGGTCCTTGTATCCCCTGGGGACAGGAGGTTGGGGGTGATTCATGGTGCAGATAGGGGTTTTTAATCTGCAGATAAATGCAGATAAATGCAGATCCTTCAAATCCATATTTTGTGCATCTGCACGTAACACGCAGGCGTGGCTGTCAAAGATCACAGTATGGGTATGGTCAACAGCACCACCCATTGCCAAGAGCGGTCGCAGCAGGACCTTATCTCGCCTGCGCATACATGAAGGTGCACATGGGAAGGGGTGCAATTGTGACCATTGGGCCTTGTGCTGGGTGGGAGGTGATGGTCAACCCTAAACCCTACACATTGACATGCCGCAGGAAAAGCGCCCAGCCAATCCCACACCCCTCTTTGCAACCCCTGACAGTGCATCCGCATGTGCGGCTCCCCAGCCCACGCCTCTCCCAGTTCCGCACCCCTCCCCAGGCCACCCCTCCCGCCCCAGAAACACACCCACCTGCGCGCCGCCAGCAGCAGCGGTGTCTCCCCCTGTGCATCCGCCGCATTGGCGCTCACCCTCCCTTGCTGCAGGATGAGCGAGGTGGTTTCAGAGTCGCCGTGAAGCACCGACCAGTGCAGGCAGCTCCTGAAAGCACAGGCCCATGTGTAAATCCTATGTAATGACTCGATTGTCGACATGCCGTAACTGAAGTGGTTGAGGGGCGGCAGGGGCAACAGGCATTTTTATTCCCACTGTTTTACTTAAACGGTCTGAAATATCTCTGTGTGTGCTTGCCAAGGACTCCGCCACACCAGCGGACTTGGCCTTCTGCCGCGGCAGCGCAGCCACCCTTTCAAATTTTAGTGCATTATAATTTCCAGTTATTTTATATGCATGGCATTGACAATACCTCTGCGTGTGCTTGTCCGCCACATCAGCGGAGGCGCCCTTCTGCAGCAGCAGCGCCGCCACCCTCTGGTGCCCGCCCTGGGTGGCCCCAAGCAGGGGGGTTGCACCCTCGGCATCCCGGGGATCCACATTGGCCACGTAGGTGAGCAGCAGGCGCACGCATGCCACATGGCCTCCACTCGCTGCCAGGTGGAGGGGGGTGACCTGTGGCAGGAAATGGGGAGGTATCAGTTGAGGAACGTGGAAGATTTCTGCATTATTTGGTCAAATGGGGCGTAAGAATGGTGGATTATTGGCAGTATGTCAGGGGAATTGCATCCTGGGGATCCACATTGGTCACGTAGGTCAGCCGCAGGCGCACGCATGCCACGTGGCGCCCGCTTGCTGCCAGATGGAGGTGGTTGACCTGTGTCAGGGATTTCAATGGTGGCAAATTATCTATGTGGCAATGGCCCCAATGATGCGTACAGGCAGCCTAAAACGAGGGATAACGAGTCTACAGCAAGGAGAAATGAGTTCTTAGGATTGAGGTTGGCTACATCCGCAGGAACCCTCTCCCTTTCCAGAGCATGGGCCTATGCGTTAAGGTCCACAGGGTTTAGGGTTTAGGGTATGTGTGTTTCAAACCTGCGTCGCTGCCGTGGCCACATCCGCAGGAATCCCCTCGTCAATGAGCAGCTTGCACACTGAGCGGTGGCCGTGGCAGGCGGCGCAGTGCAGGGCAGTTAAACCAGCTCGCGACCTGGCCTGCACAGGAGGCCCTGTTAGGGTTAGCCTGTTCCACCCCTCCCTTTGCCCTCCTGTCCAGTTGCTGCCGCCCTTCCATTAACCCTCAACCCCAACATGTGTGCGGTGGTGCCAATGAGGGCAAAGTCTCAACAGCTGGTTTGCCCTTCTGTCCAGCAGCTGCTCCATTTTTTACCCTAACCTGAAACCCTAAACATGTGTCTGTGGTGGGAGGGTTGCACCAGCAGGTTAGCCGTCCTGTTCAGCAGCTTACCCTAATCCTAAAGCCTAAACGTAGTAGTGGCAGTGTATGGGCCCACGCATCAGCATGTTTGCCCTCCTAGCCAGCATCTGGCTAAGAAAACCCTTTAGAATTTAAGAAACCCTAAAGCCCTAAATCCTAAACAGCCAGTGGGGGCATACCAGCAGGTTTGCCCTCCTATCCAGCAGCTGCTCCACCACGTCCCGCTGGCCCATACCCGCTGCCCAGCACAGTGCGGTGCCGCCCTCCGCAACATCCACCTGCTCCAGGTCAGCGCAGCGCTCCAACACCTAGCAAACCACACCCCCAGTTTAGGGTTTATTTTTGGGTTTAGGGTTAGCAAAGTGCGGTGCAACCCTCCGCTACATCCACCTGCTCAGGGTCTGCGCAGCGCTCCAACACCTAGCAAACCACACGCGTAACCCTATGTTTAGGGCTTTAGGGTTAACGGTCGGCGCAGCACCTGGTACGTCACGCGCGCCGAGCTTAGGGTTGAAAGGTAGGGTGTAGGGTGCAGCACTCCAGCATGCACACATCGCCCCGCGTCATAAACCCTAAACCCTGAAGCCTTAACCTGTTGCCACACTGCCATCAGGGGCAGGGCCAGGTGCAGCTTGGACCGGGTCAAATGCACACCCCGCGTCTAGGGTTTACAGGGATCACGACAAATGCTTTTCAGCACACATAATTCCGGGTTAGATTTTTATAGTCAGGGTTTGGGTGTATGGTCAGAGCAGCGTTCCAGCATAATTCGTCAAGAATACCTCGTCAATCACGCCGGCGTCCCCCGCCCACACCGCCTCGATCAGTGGCGGTGGCAGGTGCAGCTTGGCTGCCGCGTCAAAGGGGGATGCAGGCTGAAACAGCAGGGAGCGCACCGCAGGCAGGTTGAACTCCTGGATGGCGCGCTGCAGGGCCTATAGGCGCAATTAGAGGGGTTTCAAGAACACTGACAATGGGAATTTAAGATCTCGCACTGTCTAGGGGAGCCAAGTACGACTTTGGACTGTTGATTGCCGCCTACGCATCCCGAGAGAGGCAATATTTTCACGTTCAACATTGGTGTGGTATAAATGTAGCAAGATTGGACAGGGTCTCAGGGTGATGTGCTTGACTGGACAGCTATATGCATGCAAATAGGTGCGTGTCCCGGTGGGCACACAATGCTAACCAGCATGGACAGCCCCATATGATAGGAGGAACTAGGTGAAGGAAAGAGGTTCCACTACTGCGTAATCACGGGGTTCTTGGTCGTACCACCGCAGGGTTTCCCTCAAGCTCGTCCGGCTCGAAAAAGTACATGCCGGGTGCCAGTGTTGCCATTTCGTCCTTGAACGAAGCGGAATACTCGCCGGTGTATTGGTTTATGCCCTGGCTCCACACCAAGGCCAATCAGCGTCGGGATTAGTGCCTTTGAAACAAGCACAGCTGAGTGCCAGGGTGTCTGATGCCAGCTGCACACAATCGCAACCGCTATATGGTAAATAACCCAAGTAACGCCCAGAGTGACAGTGGCGACGGCTGTAATTTGCGGTAAGGTATCAGGGACAACCCCGCTTGCTGTGCCAGCCAACTAGGGGTTCGAAACAACCGCGGTTGGAATTTGATCAGGCTGGGATGCCCCAAGCTCGGTCCCACGCAAGCATCTGCAGAAGTCCTTCACAGCCTGCCACTATCACAGGACCTTTCTTGTCAAGCGATGACACCAGCGGTCTTGCTCTTCGGCGCTATGCGGCGTTGCAACGCATATATGCGGCTGATGAACGGTTGATGGACCCTGTTGGTTTTCCCACCGAGATGGATAGAGTGCGCCACGTGGCCCTGCATTGCCACGCGGCGGACGATGGTGGCACGACCAGAAGCTTGCAGAATAAACTCGAAGCTGCGGTGCAGAGACCAGCCCAGGACCTGCAAGGCTACTCTTAAGAGAGCGGCCGTAACAACAGGTGCCGCCTTGACTAGTCTCCCACTAGTTGAAACTTCACGTCTTTCATGCTTTGAGGTCTGAACACTCCCCATTAACCACACGCCACCACCATCAAACACGATTGGGCATCTGCCCATCGTAGGAAGAAAAACAGCACACAAGCCGTAACACCTAGTTTGGCTGTTGAGAGAGGCATACTTTTGTGCTAGTAAGTAAAGTAAGCCACATATGCTTACGATCTTTCCTACTCCACCTGCACCCAAGATGAGACCTTGATGGCCGTGCATGCAACCTTGCTCTCATCTTGGGTGCATCCTATTGTATCGTTTCCCACCATATGCATGTGCTCTCGTGGGTGCTGATTGTCTAGTGATTTGACGGCAGGTCTTCTCTCTAAGACGCGCGCTTTAGTCGTCAGGTCTCACGCGTTTCTGTCGTCATCACTGCCCAGATGGGATATTTGGGGTTGATTGCATGCCATGGGCTCAACTCGCCCTTCGCAATTCGCTGACCTTGTGCGATGTCTTTTTCGTGAAAAAGTACCATCTATCCACACTTGCCACCTGCTTCCACGGGATACCCACATAGCATCGACATCTTTCCCGGATGGCTCGCCCTGTGTGCAATTGGCGCTCCCCCTTGTACCTCTGTGAAAAAGGCAGGGTGAGGCAATACAAACCCCCACACATCACACCCATCTCCCGACATCAATCCCAACACGCACATCACAACCCGTTCTAACCCAGCTCCTATCCTCCTGCGCAGGCCTCACCGCACCACAGAAGCCTCCACGCAGAAGACACCGCAGCAGTACAACCCACAACAAAGGGGTGAAGCTACCGGACTTGGGATCCACACAAACCCAAACATACGTAGTCCTCATCAGCAGCTGCTGGCAGCTGGTCTCGACACCAAGCCCTCACTAAAAACCCTAAAACCCTAAGCTACACCCTCGCCATGGGCAAGGACTACTACAAGGTGCTTGGGGTGCCCAAGGATGCGGATGATGCAGCCCTGAAGAAGGCATACCGCAAGATGGCGGTCAAGTTCCATCCGGACAAGAACCCGGATAACCAGGAGCAGTCTGCTGAGAAGTTCAAGGAGGTGTCTGAAGCATATGACGTGCTGTCAGGTACGGCGCAAGGGTTTAGGGTACTGGAGTTAGGGTACCTAAGAGCATGGTCTGGGCAGAGCTTGGAGCTTTTACGCGCGTGCTGGCAGGCTGCTCAACCTGCTTGTATTGCTGGAATGCGAGTAGTTGACACCCCCCTCCTGTACTTCTGTATTAACTGGCTAGTTAAATGCGAGTAATTGACCCCTCCCCCCCTCCTCATGTATTCCTGTATTAACCAGCTAACTTTCTGCTTACAGACCCTGAGAAGAAGAAGATCTACGACCTGTATGGAGAGGAGGGGCTCAAGGGCGGAGCCCCGCCACCCGATGCCAACGGGTTTTCTGGGGGCTTCCCCGGAGGTGCTGGTGCCGGTCCCAGCGGGGGCACCTACCACTTCGACCAGGACGCTGCGCAGAAGATCTTTGAGCAGATGTTTGGCGGGGGTTTCTCGAGCTTCGGGGGCGGCGGCGGTGGAGGTGCGTGTTGCAAACCCTTGTTTAGGGTTTAGGGTGGAGGTGCACAGGCAAAAAGATGGGAATTTACTGTTGTCCAAAGCTCTTGCCCTATTGTTCCTGCAAATGGTCTTTGTATGCGCATGTTCCAGTGATGCACGTGGCAAGGGTTTGTTTAGGGTTTTGTGATAAAGTCTAAAATACCCTATTCCTGCAGGTGGTCCCAGCGTGCGCATGTTCCAATCAGGCGGGCCCGGCGGGCGCAGCTTTGGCGGTGGGTTGGGCAGCATGTTTGGTGATGCTGACGATGAGGGGTATGGCGGGTTTGGAGGCGGCATGGGGGGCATGGGAGGAGGGGGCATGGGCAGCTTTGGCAGGCGGCCGCAGGGGCCTGAAAAGGTATGGCTGCGCTAATGGTAGTTGGGGGCTTATGGAATGTGGTTTTCGTTCCTGAAGTTGCCCAATAGCTTAAAATCCTTGCTTTCATGTACTGTATGTATAGCTGAATAATATTTTAATCCTTCATCGTAATATGAACAACCTGCCCCTTTCCCGGCAGGTTGAAACCACCCTCAAGCTCACCCTGGAGGAGCTGTACAGCGGGTGCACCAAGAAGCTGAAGGCCACCCGCCGCATCCACGCCGCTGCCTTAAGCAATCCCCAAACCCTAAACCCCAAACCCTAAACCCTATACCCTAACTCACAGATTCTTTCGACATTTCTTGACTCGAATCTTTCCCCACAGGTTGAGGCCACCCTCAAGCTGACCCTGGAGGAGCTGTACAGCGGCTGCACCAAAAAGCTCAAAGTCATTCGCTGCATCCACGACGCCGCCTCGGGCAAACCCTAAAATCTAACCCTAAACCCTCAAGTTACACCTTAGAACCACGAAAAAACCATCAATCTCCTGACTCTCACCTCGCCCCACAGGTTGAGGCCACCCTCAAGCTGACCCTGGAGGAGCTGTACAGCGGCTGCACCAAAAAGCTCAAGGTCACCCGGCGCATCCACGACGCGGCCTCCGGCAAGATGGTGCCTGTGCAGGAGGTGCTGGAGGTGCCGGTGCGGCCCGGGTGGAAGGAGGGCACCCGAGTCACTTTTGAGGGCAAGGGGGATGAGCTGCCGGGGCGGCCGGCGCAGGACGTGGTGATCGTGGTGGCGCAGGAGAGGTGGGTGGTGGGTGGTGGGTGGTGGTGGTGGGTGGGTGTGGGGTGGTGGGGTGGGGTATGGCGTGTTCTGCACATGCTGCCACCATACAGGTATTGCCTGCACCAGGCAGGTAGACAATGGTTTAGGGTTTAGGGCATCATCCTAGGCCAGCATGTGACCATCCAATTCACCATGAGTTGTGTTCATCCCCCATGCATGATTGACTGGATAATCAACTTTTAAACGGCACAGATCGATGTACTTCAAGAAATGATCCCGTGCTTGTACAAAAGGGTATTCCATCCTCTAATTGCAAAATCAAACAAACACCACCCTGAACCCCAAAACCTAAAAAGAAGTTGACACCCATATCCACCCAATTGCAGGCACCCGCGCTTTGTCCGCGAGGGCGACGACCTCATCGTGCGCGCAGCCATACCCTTGGAGGCGGCCCTGGGGGGCGGCAAGGTGGACATCCCCACCCTCGACAACCGCATATTGCGCGTCCCCTTGAAGGAAGTGGTCACCCCCGCCTATGAGCGTGTGGTCCCTAATGAGGGCATGCCCAACAGCAAGACCGGCCAGAAGGGCAGCCTGCGGATTCGCTTCGAGGTGCAGTTTCCCAAGAAGCAGCTGAGCGACGCGGAGCAGCGGCAACTTGGGGCGATGCTGGCGGGGAAGTACTGAGCTGGTGGGTGCACCATCCACCTGGGCGCACATGGCGGTGGGGCTGTACACTACTATTCAAGGTTTCTGGCTGAGATGGGCAGCCTGGGCAGCTCGTTTGGAGTTACAGATTCCCAAGAAGCAGCTGAGCGATGCACCTCCAGGCGATGCTGGCGGGGAAGTACTAGGCGGGTGGGTGCACCCCCACCTGGGGAGGTAGCTGGCGGGTGCGTTCCACCATGGGCACGTGTGGCGGTGGTGCTGTACACTGTGGGTCAGGACTTGTCACATTCAGAAGGGCAGCCTGGGCATCACGTTGAGGTGCAGTTCCCCACGAAGCAGCTGAAGGATGCTGAGCAGTGGCAACTGCAGGCGAGCTGGCGGGGCTGGGATAAGGCAGGCGGTCGCCACGACTCGGCTAGGCCATGGTGTCATACTGAGTAGCCAGGTGTTGAGCGGCTGGTCTCCAACGAGGGAGTACCTATTAGCAAGGTGGGCCAGAATGGGAGTTTGCGCATCTGGTTCAAGGGGCAATTTCCTCGAGCAGCAGCCGCCAGAAGCAGCTTCAGGCAATCCTAGCTAGCAGGCCGGGATGTAGGGTCTAGGGTCTAGGGTCTAGGGTTAGGGTCCACTTGTAATAACTCTTGGGGGGCTTCAAACATATTGAGTTGTAGTCTGAAGTTGCTTCCGTTTTCAACAATCTTGGTTTCTGGTTTTAGCATTTTTTTGTATGACATATTTCCCAGCTTGACTGGATCAGTACGTTTGCCCTTGCGCCCTTGCCGGGGTCGTTATGTAGAGGAGTCGTGTATGAATTGGGCGGGGTGTTTGAATGCAGTCATTGTTGGTTACAACTCACCAGATTTCCATCCATGTGTTGCTGTGGCATTTAGATAGCACAAGCATGTTTGGTGCCGCATTGCCACGCCATGCGGCAGCAACTGTTGCGCAGGGGGGGGGTTGCAATCGCTTGCAGGTGCCGCGGATTTTGCTGAATTAGCTAGACGTGCGTGTGGTATATGTCATGTTGACAGTGCTGTGCTTGTGAGTTGCCAAGAACATTCGGAGAACTCTTCCACCATTGCAAAGCATGGGGTGTCTCCCCTGGTTGCAATATCTGTAATATACTTTCCCTGGACACCCTTATCCAAACTCTGTGTTTTTGCACCAACTGTGAAACATTCGTGACATTTGGAGGCAACGCTGCCAATAGCGTCCTTTTAATTCCTTGGCTAAGTGCTGGGAGTAAGTGACACCAGTGGGCTGCCTTGTTACAAAGGCCTGGTCGCGCCGTCACCATCCCAAACTTTGCGAAGTCTTGCAGCCATGGCGAACTGCAGTACAAGCTACGGCTCGTCCACTGCACAGCCTCTATCGCTGCCTGGGCTGTCGATCACTGGACGTAGCTTCCCAAGCATCCAGCGGTCGGGCCTTGCTGGGCAGCAATCACGAGCATGGCGGTCAAGGGACACCCCGAGTCGCCAAATCAGCTGCAGTTTGTCTCAAAAGTCTGCAGAGCCAGGTACTAACAACCCATTAGAAGCATCGATTCAACGGTGGCCTATTGCAGGGTGTAAGTTGGCTGCTCATCAAGTAATTGCCTGCCACCAGCATATTCTGTCTCAAGGTGATGCGTAGCTGGCACATTTGGGGCTGGATTGCGACTACACCAAAGCCGTATGTGGCAACAGGTCATGCAGGACTGCGGTATCCTGACCTTGGTGCACTTGATCCTGTGCAGTTGTCAAGCCTGTCAAGCTGCAGCAAAGAGACACCCTGCGGTTAGGGATCCCATCCAAGGGCAGGATGGCTGAAGATACCCTCCAGCTGCTCAAGGTATGCCACCACAGTGCTCCCTGTATCCACACAACCCACTGGACTGCTGTTCCTCTGTGTCACTGTGCAGCATCCCACCTGTGTCGCCCGTTGTGGTCACGGGAATTGTGCTGCAAAATATGCGGGAGCACCTGGATGCATGAATGGTTTCTAGGCAACTAATTGACCCTATTACTGGAAGCACGCAATCTGGGGGATACATGGAAGTGGTGCGACAGGTCCTTTCAGTGGCACCATTCATATCTCGGGCTGGGGAGGTGGGACACACAGGACAACTTCTGCTCCTCCCGTGCGCACTTGCCAGGAGAGTGGTTGATCGTTACCCAAATGTAGTTCTTGCGCTTTGTCAAACAACTGGCTACTGCTGGTACATGCAGAACTGCTCGCTCAACGTGTACAAGCCTCAACTCTGTTGCAAAACCCTAAATCCTAAATTATTTACCCTAAACCCTAAACTGGCTCTGTGGTGCGTGCAGGACTGCCAGCTCAACGTGTACAAGCCCAACCCCCGGCAGTATGCGGCAAGGATCACACAGGTAATTGGCAAGCATTGCAGGAATATCAACCTTGGGCCCAGCACCATGTGGCAACCAAAGTGGCTGGTGGGGATGTTGAGCTGTGCCTCGCACAATGGCGTAACCCCTACACCCTGTGTAGGGTAGGGGTGCGTGCTGTTTCTGGAGGGCCATGACCATGCATCAACCTCTGCGTCCTCTAGGCATTGCAAAGTGCATTTGCAGTGTGTGCCGTTCACTCATAGGCTCAGCGTGCAACCTGGGAACTCTGGCAGCGTGTTGCGTGGTGGCTATAGGCTCATGTGGTGGATGCATGGTCATGCCCTTGGGAGGGCACCCTCCACTGCACGAGTGTGGATCCACGGCATGCACCCCAACCCCCTGTGGATGCCGCAGGTGCCATGTGGTGCTGCTTTTCTAATTGTTAACCCTAAACTTCATACTCTAAACCCTAAGCGCTCACCTGCAGATGCCCCAGCTGGAGGTGTGGTTCCAGCGCGCCACAACCCAATGCTCTAACCCCACTTTGTAAACCCTAAACCCTAAACCCTAAAACCCTTGACTTCTTTTGCAGATGCCCCAGCTGGAGGTGTGGTTCCAGCGCGCCACCGACGTGGTCCGCAAGCTCATGTACGGGGACATAGACATCGGCATCCTGGGATACGACATGTTTGCAGAGATCGGCAACTTTGACCCTGATCTGTTGGTCGCACACGACGCCCTCAACTTTGGGAAGTGCCACCTGGCGCTGGGCCTGCCTACCACTGGTGAGTTGGGGCTGTTTGACTTGCAATGCGCCACATTTGGCGGGCGCTTGGCATCTGGTTTCAAAGCGTGGCATGGGCTTAGTTGCATGGGACCTTGTCAGCAATACGTATGTGGAGGTTGGCAGCTTTTGACCCTGTCCTGCTCATAATGCCCTCAATTTTGGGAAGCGCCACCTGGCGCTGGGCCTGCCTTGCATTGGTGGTTTGGGGGATAAAGAAAAGAGGGCGCACAATACTTTTGCATGATGGACAGAGGGGATTTCGGATGTTTGCGCAGCAGGAGGGGATATCATGTGTCTTGCACAAGCGGCCTTTGGGATTGGCGCTGGGCCGCCACTGTTGAGTTTGGGGCCACATGCAGGGTTTTGCGCTGCATGAGCGGGGTGGTAACAGTGATAGCTGCGGGGAGTAAAGGAGCAGACTTTCAGTTGCATTGCACGGCACCTGGCTCCATTCTCCAAATGGAGAATGGCACCAGTTACCCCGCGCCCTCCCAACCCAACCCCCCAGCCCCGTTCGCCCTTACATCCCTCTCTCAACCTCCCTCGCCCCTTTCCTCCCCAGGCAAGTTCGCCAACATCAACTCCCTTGACGAGCTGCGCGCCATGCCCGACTGGACCGAAACCAACCCGCTGCGTGTGGTGACTGGCTACAACAACGTGGCGCGCAAGTTCTTCTCCGAGCAGGGCTTTGAGCATGTGGTGCTGCTGAACGCTGACGGGGCGCTGGAGGCTGCCCCTGCCATGGGATCCGCGGACATCATCCTGGATCTGGTCAGCACAGGTGGGCAAGGAGATGGAGGTTCAGTGTTTGCATTTGTATGAGTTCATGTGCCTAAGAGGTACAGTAGTGCGGCGCGCAAGTTTTTTGGGCAATGGTTTTGAACACGTGGTGTTGCTGAATGCTCTCGGAAACCCTAGCAACACCTCGAACCCTTGTCCGCCCCCATGCAGGCATGACCCTGGGCGAGCACAACCTGAAGGAGATCTTGAGCGGGGGCAATACCGAAACCCTCAACAAACCCTAACAAAACCCTAAACCCTGGTCCAACTTTTTGCAGGCGTGACCCTGCGCGAGAACAACTTGAAGGAGATTGAGGGGGGCAAGATCGTGGAGAGCCAGGGCATTCTGGTGGTCAACCGGCGTGCGCTGATCGAGCGCCCAGGCCTGTATGACACTGTGCATGAGCTCATGGAGAGGCTGGAGGCGCATCTGGAGGTGAGGGGTTTGGCTGGGGTGTCCAGGATTTAGGGTGTGGGCTAGGGTTTGGAAGGGTTGCAAGAGCTCATGGAGAGGCTGGAGGCGCATTTGGAGGTGAGGATTTTGGCTGGGTGTTCAGGATTTAGGATTTTGGCTAGGGTTTGGAAGCGGTGCATGAGTTCATGAATAGGGGCTGGAGGCGCACCTGGAGGTGAGGGGTTTGGCTGTAGTGTTAAGGGTTAAGGATATTGGCTAGGGTTTGGAAGGGGTGCATGAGCTCATGGAGCGGCTGGAGGCGCACCTGGAGGTGAGGGCTTTGGCCGGGGTCTTCAGGGCTTAGGGTCAAAGGTGAGATCCTGGGCATCCTGGTAGGCACGTTTGCAGGCTGAGAAGTACTACTCTGTGGTCGCCAACCCACATCCTCCGCATGTAGAAATGCATTACCTTGACAAGGTCCATGGTACAGACTATAACCAGTGCATCTTTCTCCCGTGCAGGCTGAGAAGTACTACTCCGTGGTCGCCAACATGCGCGGGGAGTCCCCAGAGGATGTTGCCACACGCCTGCTGGCGGCGCCATCACTGCAGGGCCTGCAGGGGCCGACCATCTCTCCGGTGTACACGGCAGATGCCGCCGGGGGCGCAGCGGCCAAGCACGGGTTCTACGCGGCAGTGATTTGCGTGAGCAAGAAGAACCTGTATGCTTCGGTGAAGGAGCTGCGCCAGGTGGGTGTGGGCAAGATGCAATAAGCCTATCATATCTAGGTGCACCCTTGGTTCTGGGGAGTGGCGAGGGGGATATGGTAGAAGTGGAGGTGATGGCGAATGCTGCGGAATATGCGTGGTTGTCAAGCCCAGGTTCAAAGCCACTGTTGTCATCTGCTTGAGCAAGAAGAACCTGTATGCCTCGGTGAAGGAGCTGCGCCAGGTGGGTTGTTGTTGGGATTGGGGGGTTGGAGTGGCCAAGGTGGTGGGGGTGGGGGTGGGGGTGTGTGAAGACAGCGGCGCCAGTTGATGGGTGCAGAGGGCGCTGGGAGTGGGGGCCAAGCAGGGGTTGTTTGCCGCAGTCATCTACGTGAGCAAGAAGAACCTGTATGCCTCGGTGAAGGAGCTGCGCCAGGTGTTTGTGGTCGTATAAGATCTTATAATATCTTATTACCCTTGATGTGGGGGCTTCAAAAAAGTGACGAGGGGGCTGGGGTAGAAGTGGAGGTGAACAGATGGGACGGTTATGAGGGTGATGTTGTGGGTGCCGGGGTGTGTGCAGTTGTCAAGCTAACGTTCAAAGTCACAGTCATCTGTGCGAGCAAGATGAGTATGCATGCCTCGGTGAAGCAGCTGCGCCAGGGGTAGGGTGGCCCCATATGCAGCTTGGCAGCAGCAGCGTGTTTGTGCAGCCCAGGACCTACACCTTGCATGCCAATCTACATACTACACCCTGGAATTCCCCTTGTAAAGCGTCAAGTTATCCTTACCCCCCCATGTGCAGCTTGGCGGCAGCGGCGTGCTTGTGCAGCCCATGACCTACATCTTTGACGAGGAGCCACCGCGCTGGAACAAGCTGGTGGCGGACCTGGGGCTGGAGCGGCCCTGAGCTGGGGATGGGCAGGCGCTGACATGGGGATGGGGAGGCGCTGACATGGGGGTGCGAATATGGGGGCTTAGGGACTGCAAGTTGGGGCCTTGTTGGAACAAGCTGATGGCAGACTTGGGACTGGACCAGAGCAGCGCTGATGTCAGGAACAGGAATGGAACCACTCTGGCGCTGGTGGATCCCTCAATATGGACTCGCGCTGATCTGGACAGTGGAGTAAAGGACCCGGGGATGGGTGCGCATTGGCCGACCTCGCAGTTCTTTTCCACTTTTCTTTGGTCGGGGATTGTGCTGGATTGTTGCCACCGTGATCAGGTTGCTGGGGAGGGCAGGCCTGGGTAGCATGGTGTGGTGGTTTTCATGGTGACCTGGCTGGGCGAGCCTAGGGTTTAGGGTCTGGGGTGATCACCCTTGGGTAGATGTCGACAATACGGTAAGATAGCTTGTGGGGTCCTAGGCGGTGTGCTAGCATTGCCAGTAGCAAGCAGCTGCTCAGCAGTGGAACATTCACTAAGTTTGCTACCGTTCTAAGCCATCGAAGTTGAGAAGGCGGGGTTTGGTAGCCATGTCCTCTTGCCAACGGTACTACCGTACGCAGAGCGTCTAATTGATGGTTATACCATGGGGCAAGTCTTCTTTGTTGCAGCAGCATGCCGAGTGTGTGGCCCACCGGGTCCCATACGCATATGGTACATACGTTTCTTTCGTTCTTTCACAGTAATCATGCTACAAAGTTTGACGCCATGTACATTGAATTCAACTGGAGTGTGACTTTGTAACAAAATTTGGACATGGGCTAATAGGATAGTATCCCCAAGCTTTATTGTCAAGACGCGCGTTTGTCAAAACTGGTTGGACCTAATTGGACCACCAGGTGCACACTTGACGTGGCATGACACCAACAACTAAGATTCACAATCTGACAAATGGAGAGAAGAGCAATTGCCAAGAAAACAAAAGACAACAAGCTTAAGCCGAAATGGCGTATATAAGGCAACCACTTGTGTTAAGAGAGCTGAGCAGCGCTACTACGCTGCGTAGTCTACTCATAGCATGAAAATTTTACTGTCAAACGTATAATGGTTTCCGAAACCATAATGGCATGATTGGCAATGGTTGCCTTCAACTTATGACAATGGTCCATCCAGGATGTAGACATACAACTCCAAAATACAACGGTTCTTCACGCTCAATGGAACATGCCCTGTGGGTCGGGTGCCTGCGTCATCTCCAGCAGCAAGAAGTGGGCACCGGAGCTGCCAGCTGTCAGCGTCACATCAAACGCCTCATCCCGGGGTGCCACCAGCTCCACAGCATCCCTGGCGCCCAGCGGGGTGCCGTTCACATCCAGCCCGCCCTCTATGCACACTAGGTACGCCTGCCGATTAGGGTCTAGGGTAATCTGGTGGACCACGCCGGCGTCGCTCTCCGAGGCAAAGGCGTTTGCGTCCTGCAGTGGGCATTGGAAAATGTGAGGGTATGGAACTGGCGCAAGTACCAGCAGCTGGTGCGCAAGAATGGACAGAGATACCACACCCATCACCTCCCAGCGGGCCTGGTGCAGCCCCACACATAACAGCATTTACCCACACCACATTCACTTTGCTAAAAAACAAACCCTCCACATCCAGACCACTCCATGCATAACGCCCCGCAGGGCAAACTTGGGTGCATCCTTGTAATCCCATGCATGGAGTAGACCTCTCAACCCACCTGGTGCAGCCTGATTGGTGTGTCGCAGGAGCGCACTGTCTTCCACTCGGGCACCGGTCCTGAGCCTGCCAGCACCAGCAGCAGCTGGTTTTGCCTGTCGCTGGCGGGGAAGACGCGGGACCCGTACTGGGGCTTGTGGCCGCGCTTGTCAGGGGACAGCCAGATCTGCAGAGGGGAAATCGGGGTGGAAGATAATTTACTGAACGGGGATGAGACCTACGTACATGGTGGTGGGCACGTGGTGGGCAACAGTGTGAGTGCACAAATCCTAACAGAGCAACTAAGGCAAAAAATGCAGGGTTCAACCACAACGCCTGCACTCTTAGGTTCACGCTCATCAATCAAACTGTGTGCTGTGGGGATGCTAATATGATTTATATTGACAGTGAGTGCTCACCTGCAGGAAGCGCGTGGTGACTTCCCCGTCATTCATCTCCGAGTGGGTTATCCCCGTGCCGGCGCTCAGGTACTGCACCGCCCCGCGCCCCAGCGCCTCCTTGTTGCCCATGCTGTCCTGGTGGGTCAGCTCCCCGTCAACCACGTAGGAGAAGATCTCGGCATCCCGGTGGGGGTGGCGCCTGGAAGTGGGTGAGAACGAGTTGCTAGGGCTGGGAGGGAAGGGACTGGTGGGTGGAAATGGAACAGATTTGTAGACAGGCGTGAAAGTGCTTTGTAATTGTTGAAGCAATTGGGTAACCCACTGCATCTACTTGTGTGGATGGGCACCTTCCCGCAATGGTGTGCAATTGTTTCAGCGTGTGCAAGATAGGATTGGGTTGAGCTCTTGCCTGGTTCTGCAAGGCATGTGCCAGCACCCTAAAACCCTAAACCGCGTCACCAGTGCAATATCATGCATATGTGGTGGCTTACCCAAAACCTGCACGTGGCTTCACCAAGTCGTCGTTGAGCACCCTGAGGGGTCCGAAGCTGAGGTTGTTGGGGTTGTAGTAATCAGCAAAGCTGAAGTGGAACCTGGACTCGAGCCACCACACAGGCTTGGAGACGTGAAGCGACTCTACGGGGACGGCAACACAAGGTATTAGCAAGCAGGAAATATGATAAAGTATTCCAAGGAAGGACGTGGCACACACACGGTGGTGGGCAGAACAGGATGCATCCTGGCCACTGCAGCACGTGCACCACAGCATGCATGCATGTGCAACATACAAGTGTCAAAAGGACACCCACGTCAACTGGGTTGTCATCCTAGCGGAATACGTCTAGTTACAAATAGAAATGGGCTCGCACCGTGTGGTATTTTGCGCAAAACACCCATGGAAGTGTGGGTAGGGGCTGTGCTGGCTTGGGCTCCCACGGATGGGGCCTTGCTGAACCGACTCGCTGCGCTCTTGAGCAAGGACTGCATGCTACTGGGGATTGGTTCTAAGAGAAAACCTTTGAGTGTTTCCGAAGGCTCTTGTCGGAACTTGAGACTTTGTGGCTGGGTTGAGTAAGGTTTAGAGTGCAGCTGGTTTCACAAGTATGCGATGGATTTGCTGCGGACACCGCGTATTTATATGCGTCGTCGAGGTGCCGCTACAGGCCTAGCGCTCAAAAAAGCTGCTACAACGATTGCTAACCCTGACGTGTAGCTGGCCCCTCTGCTGTGTCGCGCACTTGTAGCCGTGGTCTGGCTGTTGCATAGGGGCTTACGTCAGGCTCACGCCGAGCCCGGTCCAAAACCCTACTGAAGACCCTAGACCCTAGGCTCCCGGAGCGTTTAAATTTTGGGTTGACAACAAACTTGCTTGCAAAAGCCCGAGCCTTGATGGCAGGAATAATTGCAAAACAGCATAAAGACAACGACTTCAAGATACAGAGTCTTCATCTTTTTTGGCGGTCACAGGTCCTCACACCTCGCCCACAGGTTAAGTGGTCACCCCTTAGTACAGTGCCTACCCACTCGAAATCGAATAGCAATGGTGCCCAAGCTGTATTTCATATGGCCTATGTAACCATTTTATCGATGTCTTATCTTTATGGCCACTTGTTCGTGCCTACAGAGGATCCTTTAAGAGTGACTTGCATATGTGCATATACAAACATGCATGCATGCATAGTTAGTTAGTTAGTTAGTTACATGCATTCCAGCAAAATAGCCAGATTAGCAGTCAGTCTTGCACATGCGGCG